>PVIW01008453.1:0-61042 GCA_004026585.1 Noctilio leporinus
GGGTGGGGAGGGGGACAGAGGGGAGCAAAAAGGGGATGGATGTAATACAATAACAATAAAATTGAAAAAGAAGAATATTTGCTCAAAAAAAATAAAAACTGGGAAAAAATTAATGTTTAACAATAAGAAAGTTTAATTGTGTGGGATAGTACTTATGATATAGTGTTTTAGTACAAACATGAAGACACTATATAGTATGTACTATGATCTCCAGTATACAGAATTAATAAACAGGTAGAATAAAGCAGAAGAAAATACCAATTGTAAAATATTCACAGTAATTATCTCTGGGTATGGAGTTTATGCATAATGTTCGTTCTTTTTCCCTGTGCTTTCTAATATATCCACTTGGATCTGACTTGTCTGCAAAGTTTATAATTGGATATTTAAGAAGAGTTGCTTTAAATTCTGAATATTGGAAATTTGTAAAATAATCACAGAAAAAATTACATTTCAAAAGGCTATCATTTTGATTATATAGGAATTTAGGGGGTAGGTATAAAAGCCCTAACTCAGAGGAACTGATAATGCATTAAGTCTGTACTCCATAAAACTTTTAATACATGGATTCAATTGTCTTGTGGGTAGTCTTGCTCCTATTTCACTAACATTAATAAATCTTTATGTAATAAAAAGTGAATGTGCCCTGGCTGGTGTGGCTCAGGTGGTTGGAGCATCATACTGCAACCAAAAGTTAAAGTTTTGATCTTAGTTCATGGCACCTACCTAGGTTGCAGATTTGTCCCCCATCCCAGTGTGGCCCCCACAATTTTGGGAGGTAATCAATCAATGCCCCTTTCTTTCATGGATGTTTCTCTCCCTCCTTTCCTCTCCCTTTAAAATGCAATGAAAAGAAATATTCTCAGATGTGGATAAAAAAGAATAATATATATTTTAAATAGTTTACTATTTCTCACTAGCCACATAGTAATGAGATATAATATAGTTGAGGCCCAAATAATAAAGCTGCAAGTTTAAAAATCTATAAAATTTTGAAAGTATATGTACATAAATAGTTTTTGAAATCATAAACAGTTTAGTAGCACTCTCTTGGTGTCTAATATAAAAGTCAATTTCCTCCTTTGGGGCCTTATTTTTTAAAAATTCAAACTTATGGCAAAAACCATGAAGGATTACTGGCAAGCTTAATGAGGAAAGTGTTGGAATAAAGGTACCTTTTTAAAATAAAAAAAGGTTATTTAAACAGAAAGAATGGAGAAGCCCAGCAAATCAGCAAAGCATGCAAAGAACCAAACGAGAAATGAGAATACAGATTCAAAGTCGTGTGACAGGGAGCAAAACACCCACCTGTGTGGGCTGGCTGGGCGTTGCTTCTCCTGCCTCCAAGCTCCCTAAAGATATGCCCTTTGGATGCCTGAGTCCTAAAGGCCTCAAATTTCAAAGGCTTCTTACTTGGTTCTGAGCAGATTTCTCAAAATGTTGCAAGTATATTTCTGGCAAGGCCATGGCCCTCATCTCCTAAATCTTTTCGTATGGTGTGAAACAAACATGGATAAGACTTAGGCACTGTGGGGCAGGAGAGAGGGGCAGAGCAATGCTGGTGGGGCTGGTGCATTAATTCAAAGCACACATCATACCTGATTCACAGTCTTTCTTTTGTTCAGCCCTGGCCAGCAATGAAAGACAACTTAAAACTCACTATTAACATATACATCCCTAATATGGAAATAGGTGAAAGAGTGCTCTCTCTGTGCAATGCTGAGCTTGACTCACTACTGATTGAAGTATTTACAAATCTTAGATGCAGAAATTAACCTAAAATTTTGTCTAGAAGGGATGCACATGATTTCTCCTTAATAAAATGGACAATCCTAAAGATTGCGGTTGATGGCTCTAGAAAATATTTACCAGTTTTGTATTGAACCCAGAAATCTTATCCCAATATCTCATATGAAATTGCCATATATACCTACTTCCTTAAATAGTTATTTTAATGTATTTTTTAGAGAAAGAAAAATAAGGGGAGAGAGATTAATTTGTTGTTCCACTTATTTATATATTCATTGGTTGGATTCTGATCAGGGATCAAACCCAGAATCTTGGCCAGGAATTGAACCCAGAATCTTGGTGTACTGAGATGATGCTCTAATTAACTGAACTTCCAAGCCAGGGCCTTGTCAAATAGTTTTTAGACTAATTTCAAGAACTTGCTAGTTTCCTCATTAATTGACTAGTTAAATGAAATAGTTAATATTTGCTCATGTTATATTTGTATGCCATGTTTTAGCACTTGAAAATCACACTTTAATATCACATAACTTCAAATTGAGAGAATTCCTACAAAATAATCTGCCTATACTCTTATAAATGTCAAAGTCATGAAAAACAAAGAAAGGCTGAGGACTGTACAACATGAAGAAGGCTAGAGGAGTGTGACATCTAAATATAATCAGTAACCCTGGATCAGCTCCTGAACCATAGTGTTTTGATTATTTTTTGTTTGTTTTTCTTTTATTATAAAGGAAATTAGGGGAATAATTAGTAACACTCCTAAGATCTACATATTAGATAATAGTATTTAACCCTTATTAATTTCCAATGTTAATTTCATGGTACTGTGATTATGTAATAAGAAATGCACACTAAAATATTTAAGGTTAATAAGCATGAAGTCTGCAAGTTATTCTCCAATAATTTAGAAATGAATAATATACAAATATATTTATAAATGATTGAATGACTAAAGATTTGTGATAAAAATAGCAACAGTTGGTAAATTGATAAAGAGTATGCTCTAAATCTTGTAGTATTGTTATAACTTTTCTCTGTAAAAGTAAACATTTTTTTTTAATCACATAAATAAGAATCAAGTTAGAGAATACAATACATGGAGCCATGTATTAAGGATTCTCAGTAACATCAGTAATAATAAACCCTCTATTATCTCCCTAGTTTCTTAGAAGCTTCTATGAGGTAAGCATTTTTTTTTCCCTAATGGAAGCATTGTCATCTGATTGCTATTTCAGTGACTTCACTACTACTTGATGATGCTTTTCATTATAAATGTTGAATTGGAGGTTTTCCAATTTGTTTCTTGAGGCTCACCAAGGGAGGGCTGTGAGACAGAATAGAGGAGTGACAGTGAGCATGAGGAGATGGGAAAATGCGGTGGGAACCAATGGGCATGATTTGTTTACACATTGACCATTTATTGATCATTCAATTCCCATTTCTACCATTGTTTATCAGCTTCCATTCTTTTCTTAGATGTCTATCTTGATAACAATAGTACAGTCAGGTGGAAATAACTGTTTGGGCACAGATAATTATAGCTCTATCAGCTAAGTTAACTTTGAAAATATTTTTGGAAGAACTACATTTAAAGTGATATTCTGTTACCTATTTCTGTGCATAAAGGAAAAGTATATAATGATATTACAGAGAGAAAAGTAAAAAGAAAGATAAAAGAGTAGAGGAAAGAGATATTACATGAAAGGTTACTAAATAAATAGATTGACCCAGAGTTTGCTGGTGTGCGGTGGACACGTTATACACAATGGAAAACTAATCTGCTCCTTTAATTTCACTGGCTCTCAATCAGGCCATTAGGACAACACAAGGAAGGAGAGTCAGATCTGCTAATAAAATACTCTTGAGTAGCTGAGCATTGTATTTTGACACCAAAAATTAACTGTGGAATTAGAAACCAGTTTGGTAGAAATGTTATAAGCAATAAAAATCTAAAAGGTTTTAAAATATTGAAAGCACTTAAATGGTGTTTTTCTCTGTTGGCAAAAGCAGCCAACTATAGTTCTAGCCCAGAGCCCTCTGCTATTTATCCTTCATGTGTCCCCAACATAAAACAGTTTTAATCTTTTGTTGTTGCTATAATTGTTAGTGCCTGGATGTATGGAATGAGAAGCAAATAGAGTAATTCAGGATGCATGACTCTAATAACTCAGTTTATGGCTTATTGATAATGAATTGTGAGTAACAAACCATCTTTTCAATAGCAATCATCTCTTGATATGATATGTTGACTTTATATATGTAAATAATGATAAAACCTATATTTTAAAACACTCCTGAATTCTTGTCTTATTTGGATTGCATGCAAATTCAAATAAAGAATAACTGCTACTTTTAAATATTTGTTAAATGAGTACATTTAAAAAGATGTTATAGAGGGAACTCTATAGAGGAGAAAGAGAAATAGGATCAATTTAATGACTTTTCTACAGAGGGGTCTAAGAATATGGACTGACAGTTGAACTCATTTGCTGAGCCACTCAACCAAAGCCTCACAGCCTCACAGTATCTACTTCCTTATTAGCTATTCTTTCTCTCCTTCAGATATCCAGAACAATCCAAACAGTAAGTAGCTTGTAATATAGGAAACCAGAAGTAGATAATAAAACAGGAATTAAGAAAATTTACTTAAAATAAATATATACTGTCCTTGTTAGGGAACAGATTTCCCATTTTTATATTTAAACTAAGAGTACATTATCATTATATTTTAAACATGTATGACAAGATGATAAAGAATGAAAATCAACACAAGTTAGAGAGAAAGAAGGAAGTGCTATATATTTGAGCCTCTCTATGAGCAAAGAGGCCATTTTTCATCTGAGGCCCCAGGGTATCTGTTAGTGCACTGGGAGAGGTAATTCATTAAATGAACTTAGGGTTAATGCACCTTCAAAAGAGAGCAATTTATCTCCTCTTCTTCAATAGGATCAGGCTATGAGGTTCTATAGTTCAAAATTTTTTATCCTGGTGAGATACTCCTGTAATGATCTCAGGTCCCCTAACTTCCATTTCTCTCATTCATTACACCCACATGACTAATGCATCAATGGCAGGTGCTGTGCTTTCCCCAAAAGGTGTGAGTACTTAAGTTCTTTCCTGAACACCAGGAAATATTTATATTCTAATTTATATATTAGTCCTCACATCCCAGCCTGGCCAAAGGGCAGCCAGGGTGGTGTCAAAAGGAAGAACATACTAGTTTAAATGAGCTGAAATGAACTTAGAAATGGTGTTAGCCTATTTTAAAATAAAATCAGTAATAGTTACAATGTTATTATAAAATCTAGTAAAGTTAACCAAGTGAAAACAGGGAAAATATATGAAGCCATAAGTGAATTTTTTCATACTATATTTCCCAAATTCCAGTGTTTTATCTCCTCTGAAAAGTTTATTTATTCATTCACCTTTTCTCTTTTCCTATTTCTCTGTATATGTATATACGTACATGCATATACATATATGTATTCATAACCATATCTTATGCATACATACATTAAGTTACACACATATACAAACATACATACATACATACATGCATGCACTGCTGCTTCCTGACTGACTGATACTTCCTCTCAGTTCCTGCCCTTAAACAATAACTGTCTGAAAGAGGAGACATGTTTATGAGAGAATTAGAGGATGATATAATCAGTTCTGTATAAGAGTAAATAGTATATAAAATGCTATGAAGAACCAGAGAGCAGGAAGTGGAGAGTAAGTAATTCTGTCTAGCTTGACTTAGATCCTGAACTGGAGGCAAGTCAAAGATTAAGTCCAAAGTAACAAACCAGCACGTCTTAACTCTGAGTGTACCTTAAAATCTCCTCAAGAGCTTGGATCCTACCCCTAATAACTTAGACTCAACCAGTCCAGGATGGGCACAGTGATTTGACTTGGTCTTTGTTCCACCTGTTTTATTAACACCTAGAAAAACTGCTTGAAACACACAGCACTTAATGCATATTTGCTGACTGAACACATTCTCCTCTAAATTTTGGGGAAAAGAACTAGATAGAGGACAAGAAGCTACTTTTAGTCATGCATACTCCCTGAGTTATGTGCTTGTGGCTGGAAAATAAAGCCCTGGCTCCCTGACTAATAATCCTCAAATATTTTAAAGACCTCATGATATAGTTAAGTGACACCTCTCTTCACAAGGCACGGCCTCTGCTGTTGATAAAAGGAGTGATGCAAAGACAGACATTGCTGCACAGATGTCAGTGCAAAATATTTTAAAAGAATACACACACATGCACACACACACAATTTTACTCCATCAGTCATTATGGGGTAGGTCAAGTTGTGATAACCTCAAACATCAGTGGCCTAATACCATAAAAGTGCATTTTTCTCTCATGCTACCTGCTCAGTATAGGTGAGGTAAAAGGCCTGTTTCACATAGTCTCTCCAGTACTGAGGCTGATGGAGGGTCCTTGTTGGAGAGGGTTTTCATTATTACTGTATCAAGAAGAAGGGGATGGATTTATACCAGTGAATCTTTTACTAGCTTTAACACTTCCACCCAGAAGTAAAATGTATCACTTCTGCTCACATTCTATTGACCGAATTAAATTGTGTGTCCATGCTGAACCTCAAAGTGAGTAAGAAAGTAAAATCTTACCAAATGGCTCAAAGAAAGGGATCTAGTAAGGCGTTGATAAGCAGAGGCAATGACTATGACATTTACCAATAAAGAACAGTGAAATTCAATTCCACTGGGGGATTATGGAAGTTCAGCTAAACTCTAATTTACTGCACAAGGCTGAATAGCTCCAGAAAAATAGAATAAGCTCTTACTATTTAAGGAAAATAATTACAAATTGTCAAACAGGTTTGATACATGTATTTCAAGGCAAAAAAAAAAAAAATGTATTCCCTTAGGAATAGGGTCTTATAAATAAGGCCATTGTCATAGATGACAGCTCAGTTAAAGCATCATATACTGACCACAAAGAGTTTTCATCACAGAGTAATAAATGTTTCACAATGCACTTGAAGCATCATCTCATGACCTGGGCTTACACTGAGAAAATCACATCTTTAAAAAGAAAAAAGAAAGGAATATGGACCTTCATAAGAAGTGAACATTGTTACATCCAAAAAAAGGTGGGGTCTGGCTTCATTGGAAACTTCCCAATGGGAAAATCAGGCTTTTTTCAAGATATTGGAACCTAAGTTCCTTTAAATAGGTTAACCCTAATAGATTAATATGTTAATCATGCTAAGTGAGTTTTTGGAGATATAGGCGTTTCAACATATACTTTCTAGATATTTTATATTATTATTTCAGTACAAAGTAAGCAGTCAAACCTCGGTTCTTCAATGTCTCCCATCTAGGACAGTTGGTTCTTGACCAAATTATTCAAGGAAAATAAGGCCTTGATTGTTCAACAAAACTCTAGTTCTAGAGTCCACAATCCTTTCATGATAATACCTGAATGAACTGTCACATGTCTGATTCCGTTTTCAAACAAATTGTTTATGGAACAGCCTTCTGGAATGAAATAAGCTTGAGTGAGAACTGAGGTTTCACTAGATGCCTTCCATTTTGGTTTGCAATTTCTTTTTATTTTTTTATTCAATATTTTTAGAGAGAAGGGCAGAGAGGGAGGAAGAAAGGGAGAGAGACATCAATGTATGGCTGCCTTTCACCTGCCTCAAGCTACAGACCTGGCTGGAGATCTGGCTGGAGACCTGGTTATGTGCCTTGACTGGGAATCGAACCAGTGACCTTTGGGTTTGCAAGCCTGCACCAATCCACTGAACAACCAGCCAGGGTTTGGTTTGCTGATTCTTTCAATGCAATCTTCTTTGCAGATGGTGGAGAATGGAATCACCTTTGCTGGTCTCACACCCTCATATAATTGTATGCTTAAGGATGCAAAGGGTCATCTCTACTTTCTCAAGTATAAGCCAACCTAGAGAGCTAATGAGATAGCTTATATAAGAAAGTGAAGACTTAATGTAAAAATGTGTCATTATCCAACCAAAGCCCCCACCTTACCGTTGAATGTTCTTTTTCTAGATTGATATTCTAGATATTTTTGATAAAAATCCCACTATCAAGTTTTCAAAAGAATCTGTTACATTGGTGTGGAGAGGGCTGGATGGGTTGGAAGTCCAGGATAATTAAAAGTATTAGAAGAACCAGAAGAAAAATAAATAAAACAATTTTTCAATCTCCCTGTGATACAGTAATTTAAAAAAAAAAATGAACTAAACATTGAACAATCAATTTCTGAGAACACAGAACAAACTGCTTACTTGTGCTTAATTGTGAGACAAATGAACAAATAGCAGACTCAGAATATATTAAGTCTTAAAGAAGAGAACTGTAACTAATGATGATAAAAAATGCTAAGTATTTGCAAAAATAATTATTACATGTTTATCTCCAGAGGCCTCAGTTTTTAATGTTCCTTTTCAGAAGCAGCATCAGAATTTAATCCAAAGGAACTGGAGGAATATATGGGTAATTTCCTCCCTACATGGACTGAATGTCCAAGGAAAAGCTGCTGGTTATCACTGGGTGGTGTTCCAGAGTACATTGAAATGAGGCCAAACAAGATGTGGAGGAAGTAGAGTTTACTCATTGTCCAATAGCCCTGAATGTTGGGACTGCACGCATGCTTCCTTTTTCCTGGCCAAATGATCCATAGTAGACCTATCAGCCTAGGGTTCATTTAAAGCATTTGAAAAGTGATTTATACTGTAAATTTATTCTCTGTGTGTGTATGTGTGTGTGTGTGTGTGGTTTTAGTGCTTTATGACTATTGCCTTGGTATAAAGCATGTTTTAATCTGACCAATCACAAGTATCACAGAATTCACAGCTGAAAAAGATCTGATGTCATAACAGAGAAGTAATGGAATGCACCTCAAGATTAAAAATCCAGTCCACTGGGCTCCCCAGCAGCCTCCTAACACTAGCTCATGTGTCTTTGAGGCCTAACACAAGGCTCTCTCAATCTTTATTTATGCCTCTAGTTTATTTGGCAGTCTGGGCAAGCTGTGAACCCTTAAATAGTCATATTTTCAACTAAATAAAAAAAAAAATACATGGGATTACAAAGAAAACACTGAAATATACCTCTCCAAAAATAAAGTTATTATTTTTGTATAATGCTAATATATGCATCATTATTGACAAATGAAATAAAATCTAGTTGAAGTTCTCATATTTAAGACAATTTTGAGACAGTGATAAATATAAAAGGTTTTTGAGATATCTACAACAAATGCAATGTAATGCAAAAACAGCTGTGATTTGTATGGATGGCCCAGTGTCGGATACTGCTGGGACTTTTGTGGATTTTAGCCTACATTCATTATCCAGGACATACTAAATTCCAGTCAGAAGTTAATAAACAATAAAGACACCATTAATTTTTTTTTCTATTCCACTTCATGGATATCTGATTTTTAATCCCTGACTCTAGATTTATCAGACCAACAACCCCAAATAGAGCATTCACACATTTATCATTATAATAAGTGAGCATACTGCCACCTCTTAGCACCTCTTGCCATTGTACTAAGCTGAGAAGTACACAGTGTATGGTTCCTGCTGTGTGAAGCTGAGAATATAATTAAGAACACAATACCCACATATGCTAAGATTTTGAAATATTCAGTACAAGAAGAAATCAGAGTTTAGGTCATTGGAGAGCAAGGCTGCCTAGACTGCGGTACTAATTAAATGCATAATTGCAGATGTGTAAAATGTGGGCATTAGTCTGACTGCCTATATAGCAACTGTAATAGGGAAGGGACAGAACAAATGGCACAAGTAAATTGCAGATTAAAGTAGAGAGTGACACACACAAAGCAGCATCTGAAAAAAAATGTGAAGCAATACATCACCAAGGTGCAGACTAAATAGACAAAAGTTTCAGGGGCCTCCAGAAGAAAAGGTGCTTTCACATCATGCTCAGCACAAATGCAAGTCACTGGCCAAAGACTCCATTGTTCTTAGTTTACGTTCACTTCCCATCCGTCTGCAAAAACACACATCTATCCCAGTCTTTTGCTGATATAAATGGTTGCAAATTTCATCCCTACGCTGGCAAACAAGAAGTCATTTCTTATGAGTGAGTGATATATGATACCACATTCCTAAACTTTTTCTCCTTCAAATTTCCACAGAAGTTGAATGGCCACTTTGAAACTTAATGATAAATGGTGGAAACTCATTTCCTTCTGGTATTGGTGTTAGAACAAGACTCATTTAGCAAACAACAGATTGTCGATTCTGAACTAAACATGAGAATAGCATCTGGTTCATAATTTAAAAGCTCAGATTTCTTTTGCTTCTACTGAATACATTCAGTAATAAAAGGGAGGGAGGACCTAGGTAATTTTAACTTTGTTATCAGGACATCTAAATTATTACATCTATAAATAAATTACATAGTAAATTTAATAATAGGTAGTATGTATTCAAAACTGACTTCCTTTATACAATTCCTAAACTAATAATGACTAAACTAGCCAAGAATATGACAAAATTGCCTTGAAACCTAATCTGATCCACTCTAGCCCAGATAAATGATACAGCATGTTGCTTAAATGAAATCAGCACTTGTTACACAGTCAGGAAACTGTAATTTAAGGCTAAATGTTGTGAATTGTTTGAAGATAACCTATTTGGTCATCATAGTATAAGCCACTATAGAAATTCTGGAAACACAGAAAGAAAAAAAAAAATCAAAAGAAAATCATATTATATATGAAAAATGTCATTAGAATCTTACAAGCTGATAAGCAGTATTTTTTCTTCTCAAATCAGGACTCTATGCTTACACCCTTCTATTATAAACTCATTCATCAATTTGACAAATGTTTATAGGTAACCCCTAGATGCTAGGTAATAGGAAGGACACAAAGATGATAAATAAGGCAGAATCTATGTTCTCAAGGATCTTGCATTACAGTTACAAGATAAGACCTTCAAACAATTAACCAAGTGTTAAAATTCACATGGTAAAAGAGCACTGCTTCAACTCTGCCCCAACCGTATTAAGTAGTCCATTAAAGGACCCCCCCCCGTTATATTATTATGCAGTTATTTACATGTCTGTCTCCCTACTGAAGCATCATCTCCCATAAGATATGGAGGTACCTTATCATTGTGCCTCTAGTGTTTACCATATAACTGACAGGTATGTTTTAAACATATATGATTGGGTGGATGGGCAAGCTTGTTTATAATTAGTATTATCAGGGAATATTCATGGATTAGTTAGGTTTTTAAACTGGCCCTTGAAAACTGGTATCCTATTTTCATCCTGGAGAATTTTCCAAGATTTGTTCACATCCTGTGGGATCAGGTGACTGTGTGCTGGCCAGTGTGGATGAAAGCTACAAAGGCTACTCTCAGGCATGGCCGTAAAAATGTCCTCCTTGATCTTCCATATTCTCCCTCTTCTGTCCACAAGTTTAGACGTGGAGGACTTGAGATGCTGGACTCACATGTTGGAAGAAACCTAAATCCCTGAGTTTACTGCATGCAGCAAAATCTCCCAACTAGGAATATGCACATTGGTCTTTGAGTGAACGAAAAATAAAGCTTTATTGTATTAAGTCACTGAGATTTTGGGGTTGTTTGCTACAGTAGCTAGCCTATTCTGACTAATACAGTATTGGTGAAGGAGGTCATTCCTTTGGGAAGGAATGCCATGAGTTAGATCCACACATTCATGCAGAAGGAAAATAACTCCAATATTTCCATTAAAATTAAGTTGTACCCTTAGCTTATTTACAGAGTTAGAATATAATAAAACAGAGCTCCTAGTCCAAATCTGTTCCTTAGGCAGTTTTGTTTGTCCCAGGTTGTGTTGGTTCCACATAATATTATAAAAAGTTGAATTTGTTGTTGCCAATAATTTTTAAAGTGTGGGGCAGAACTTTTTCATTTATTTTTTATCACTTGTCCCAAATGATTCAGGCTGAATAGCATCTGATCTCTTTAAACAAAATTTGGATTCTCTAGTTTTCTGCAATGTCCACCACTTCCTACTGCTTCACACCCAGCCTGTTCATACTAGCTGCCTCTTTCTGGCATATCTATGAGTTTGCCTCTGTTGGGGTCCCCCTGGGAAGGTATCAGAGCATGGAGGCCTGCAGAGGCCAGGCCAAGCCTGTAAGACCTGATAAAGCTGGATGAATACAGGCTTCAATGCTCCAAAGGGGGCCCCCAGGTATTGGGAATATTCCATACATCCTTTGAAGCCTGCCCTGTGACATAAACTTTCTTGACTTGGGTATTGCACCCTCAGTAGATATTAAACCTTAACCACATGTAATTTCACCCTTGCTAAAATTCTATGGGCCACTTGGAGTTAATGGAGTCACCTAGTCTAGCAGACCATAGCCTGAGGCAGATGGTCCTCTGCATTCTTTCTATTGTTATCTAAACTTAACAACTCCCTTTCTTTTGAATAATCTTCTGTGGTAATGATTTGTGTTGTGTACTATACCGCCCATTTTGTGTAATCAATAAAAACCTTGCCCTGGCTGGTAGCGCAGTGGTTAAGGTGCCGGCCTGCGAACCCAAAGGTCACAGGTTCGATTCCCCAGCCAGGGCACATAAACAGGTTGCGAACCAGGTCTCCAGTCAGGTCTGTGGCTGGAGCAGGTGAAACACAACCGTACATTGATGTCTGTCTCCCTCTCTGCCTCTCTCCCATCCCCTCTTTCTAAAAATAATGAAATAAAATCTTATTAAAAAAAAAAAAAAAAAAACCTTTAGGGGACTGCCATAGAAGCCTTTGTCAAACAGACATTGGTCAACCTTCTCTATCCTAGCAGGAGCTGCTTGGGAAGGTTTCATTTCATCTGCAGCACCAGGGGATCTCTGTGGGTCAGGGGTCCCCCATAGACACTTCTTCCTTTGAGTCACTGAGGATTGAGGTTTCAGGCCCATATGTTGATTATATATTTATTTTGTTAGTTATTTTTACCTTGTTCAGAATAATGGCTCCATGGAACGATATACATTTTCTTAACATTTTGTGGTGAGATAAAACAAATGTGTTCCAGATGTAATTGGGAACGCCACAGCCTATTACCCTGGATGATGCCCACTGTTGTGGGCCTAAGACAATGTGACTGGGGTAGTCATTGCAATGGATATCAGACAATTTTATTCTATCCTCATCATTTCTACACAAAACATAACTGTCTGAGAGAGGGTAACTTTATTTGAGCATATGCTGAAATTTTAGAGGGTAGAGTTGGGGAACAATAATCCAGCAGAGCGTTCTAGATGTAATTTTCAATTGCTGAGAAATACAAATGTAGAATTATTGTGATTCTCACTGAAAACAAGTTTCAAATTCACTAGGTTTTTTTTTTTTTGTTTTTTTTTTGTTTTCCTTTAACTTATCACAAGTGGTATAAGTGTATTCTAAAGTCCTGGAATCTTGCAACCCTTCTAATCAAGTCAAGAAATACAACAAAGTGCTTAGACAGCAGTGGGGATAGGATTGAATAAAGATAAGGTATTTTGTACAAGAATAGTCATTATTTTATAACAAAGTAAACCAAGTGAAGCTTCCAGTTGGGAAAATGAGGCAGTGATCATGTAGCCCATCATGATATTTTAATTTGTATCTCTTCTTGTAGATACCTGTATGCACATATTAATAGAAGTCATACTAGCGAAAGCATAGGTATGCTTAAGATGTAGCCTTATAGTTGACATCTCCTAAATATGGCCTCAATTTACATCTCTCCCAATGTAGGTTTCTGAATGAATGAGTGTAGAAATGAATGCCATATAAATGAATGAATGTTATAAAAGTATTAACATACTGTACAACCGCAGCTGTTTCTAGTGTTTCCCCAAAGTGAACTAGGAGGTCTCCTAAAATATTGATGGAAAGAGATGCCTACGGGAACACACCTGCATGCTTCTAAGTTATAAATAATGCTACTGTGCTCTGAGTGCCAGAAAAGATAAATTTCTGTGCTAATTGAAATAAATTATTCTTCCCTCATTATGGTCTAATGAGCCAAGATTAGGAAGACCTGGATTCAGGGTCTTTCACTCCAGAAAAATCAGTTAAGTCTTATGATCTTGCTTAGCTGGTTCACTGGACCATATTTACACATTTTCCCACCACCTCTATATACATACATATATGTATGTATATATATATATATATATATATATATATATATATATATATATATATATAGTTAGTTAGTTAGTTAGTTAATTAGTTAGTTAATTAGTTAGTTAATAATTAAATTGTTAACATAAGACCCAATTCCACAGTCATTTACGCTGGAAATCAGAGTCAGCACTGAACTTACTGGTAGCTTCCTCACTCCACACAACCCATTATATATTTTTTATTCCCCACTCTGTACCTTCTATCTCTCACTGAATTAATTTTTAGTTTTGTTACTATGAGAAGAAAGCTTAGTAAAACAGGAATAGTAAAGCAAAATGGAGGATAAGTGATAAAAATTAGATGCAATATTTTGTATAGATTACTTCATTGTAGAGTCTGTTCTTTTGCTAATCTACACATTTAGCTTAAGGCTTGTATTCTATTTAATTCTAAAGCAGAACAGACATGAAGGAGCCTATGCTCCAGGTGCATGATACAGCCACCTATTTTGAAATGTTGTATTTTCATAGTAGTAAGTTGACTCTTGAGGAAAAGAAATTTATCTTAAGCAGAATATTCAGTGCATTTAAGAAATAATAATCTCAAGGGAGACAAATAATCTACTTCAAGGACATAATAACTGTGAAAACAGAGGTCTATCATTTCCAAGAGGAGGTATACATGTACTTATTTAGCTCTCACTATTGTGCTGTAGGAATTAGTTTGGTGCCGTTATAAAGCTATGGTGAGATACATAAAAATATAAGATAATGGTATGAGAAGTGTTTCAAAGCTACTTGACTTTGAAAATTTACATCAAAAAGCGTTTTTAAAAAGTACTAAAATAAGAAATATCATCTATACTAATCTAAGCATGTTATTAAAAAAACAATGAAAATGTGCTAAATGACTAGTATTTAAATTAGAAAAAAGACCATCTAACATGGCATATGTGAGAGAAAGGAAAAGTGCTTTACAATATTCATTTTAAAGTTTTAAGTCACAAGGAACTATACTTGCTACCCCTAAGCTCTGTTGTTGGCCACTGGCAGAAGTACTGTACTTCAGACACACTCTGGCAATATCAATCCAGAGTAAGACACCTGCTCCTAATCCTTGGCTCCTGAGATTTTATTCTATGAATTAATAGGCATAACTAGGAAGAAAATATTCATTACAATATTAGACATAATTTCAAACAATGCAAAATAATGCAAACTCACAAGAAAAAAAATATGGATAACATATTCTATCAAATTAGTGAAACTACCAGATATAATTATAAAGTTAACATGGCAACATGGGAAATGTTTATAACATGGTTAATAAAAATCAAGACATAAAATTGCATTTACAACATGATGATTGAAATTAGGAAAAGACATACCATATTTTCCTGATTTTATGGTGCTATTTTGGGGTGTTGATTTAATAACAATTATTGTTAGCCAGTAGAGCCTGCATTATTCAGTCAGATCTTACAAGTTTTAATAAATTATTAAGGTAGCCTTTATTTATTCATATATTATGTTTAAACTTAACAGATTCCAATACATCATAGAAGTTTAATAATTACACTTTTTTAGAAAAGGTTTATTGTGATATATAGTAAACATTTAAGGTGTACAATACAATGACTTGACAGATATGTATTGCAAAATCAATTCAGTTAGCACTTATTACCTCACTTAGTTACAGCTTTTTTTCTTGTGATCAGTACTTTTAAGATCTATTCCCTTAGCAACTTTTGAATATAATGCAATATTGTTCACCATATTCACCATACTATACATTTTACCTCTAGAACTTATTTATCTTACAAATAGAAGTTGGTACCTTTTGGCCAATGAGTGAAGGTGGTCAAAATAAATTCTTGCTATAATTCATAATTAACTAATAAGGTTCAAAAGGTTGACTTTTATATCTCTCAAAAGGGCAGACTCATTATCACAGGTTTTAAATATATTTTTATGCACTCTTGTAGACAAAGACTTTGTAAATAAATGCTTAGAAATGTATAAAATTCTTATAAATAGTAATTTCCCTATCTGTTTATAACCACAAAAATTAACATTTTTGTATTCATTGGTAAGGTTGTTTTGCATTCTATGGGGACATTGGGTGATGGAACAAGTGGTGATTATTCTTAGCTGAGCCTTGGGGAACTATCCTAAATTTTAGGTAAATGGACTCCACTGGGGACCTAGACAACACTGATTTAGTACTCTCCCTGCTTGGGTGGCTGGGGAACTCTGAGGGAGTGTTTGTGTGCTTGGTGTAGTTGATTTGTCAGGGTGATAAGCACAACTTGTTGGTCTCTCCAGAGTATCAGCCTGCAGAAGCTTCCCAGAATGTCCATGATTCCTATGGCACCCCTTCGCTCCCCTAGAAGTCTTGGAAGGTCTGTACAAAGCCTTGTCCCATTGGGAGTATAAGCCAAAGGTGAACAAGGCAAAGACAGAGCATTGGCAGTGGGTGTGGGTGGCAATAGGAGCACACAGTATAAAGAGTAAAGCCCATTTCTTGGCACACTTGCAGTTTAGTACAGAAGACACACAAGTGGATAACCACAAAGCAGCACAACTGGATCTATGACCAAGAAGGGTGTATATTTAGACTTGCCTTGAGGTCCAGAGGTCCAGACCAGGGCAGGCTTCTGGA
The DNA here is from genome assembly GCA_004026585.1 of Noctilio leporinus. Classification (NCBI taxonomy): domain Eukaryota; kingdom Metazoa; phylum Chordata; class Mammalia; order Chiroptera; family Noctilionidae; genus Noctilio; species Noctilio leporinus. The sequence continues at coordinate 16,550 of PVIW01008453.1, forward strand.
GGAAAGACAAGCTGGGCAATTAGTTATTGGGAGAAAATGTTCCAGAAGAGGGGACAGAATATGTAAAGTCCTGGTGACATGGTCAAGCTCAGAGTGTTTGAGGAACTAGAAGTTCCTTCTAAAGCAGATAGCTGTAATTCAGGAGAAAAATCTTTCATTTCTGAAATTCTAAAATTTTGTTCAAAATAATGTTCATTTTTTCAACTTATTCTATCTGACTTACCAAATAGAAGTTTAATTTCTACAGTACTATACTTTGTCTAAAAACACAGGCATCAGAGCTAGCTTGGATGACAACCCATCTAAACTTTACTAATTCAATTGGCTTTAGCCATGAGTGGCAGAAAACAAGTATGTTTAGACACTCTGCAATGAATAGTCATTTTCATTGGTTCTACAAACCATACCCAGTTTGAAAATCTTTAAATTGTCCAGTTATTGAAAAAAATGTAAGAAAGCCCAGGTGTTGTCTAGTAAGATTGACCTTGGCAGTATGGAGCAAGCTGGCTATCATCATTTAGAGCAACAGTGGAATTCATAGTTAGAAGGGTAAACAGTGCTAAAGGGTCCCCATCTTCTCCTAGCACTGATGAGCTTGAGCCAGGCCCAGATGGGTGCACTATAGGCTTTTCTTGGAGAGAAGCCATGTCCCCTTTTGTAGAACAAGATGAGAGCGGTCTTGTAAGCAGGATCAAAACAATTTGGGATTGGGTGCAAAATAATCTGGAAGTGCCAACTGCTAGCATCTAGCAATTTGTGAATGTTGGATGTGGGTGCAGGCCTTCCTCCTAGAGGGAGGGGGACCACTGATTCCAGGTCGCTTGTTACTAAGCAACCTAGGGAGTCTCTATGGTAATTTACTAGACAATCTGGCTTGTCTCTGCACAGATAGAATTGTTTCATATTTGTCAGTTAAAAAAATATTAAGATACAATAAGCACGCAGTAAAGTTCATAAAGTCTACATGTACAATTCAATGAGTTTCTATATATGTTTACACTGGGGTAACCACCACAATAATAGGGAAGAGGATAAAAGAGAAGAGAAGATGTTGGGAAGCACAGGGGGGGATCTTGGCAAGATGGAGGCAGGCATAGTGTACCTCACTGACCAAATACTTTCTGGGGAGGGACAAGCCAGATTGTCTAGCATCTTTCTATATTTGGTCCTTTCTTATCGTCTATTCTTCTGCTCAACTAGCCCCACCCAGCAGGTGACAAGGACACCAGACTGTGACTACTATACATCACTGCAAGGCATGGAAAGTCACAGAAAAGCAGACTTACACAGATGAGCAGATTTCAATATCCGATGTTGTAATGCAAGGAAATTTTTTTAACAAATTAGCAGCTTGGAGTGATAGTCACTTGCAATTTTTTATTTTGCTAAGTATATTTCCCTCTGAACTTGTCCCTCCCCAACTATTATGGTTGAATAACATGCAACACTGCTTACATTGCTATGGGTGAGGTGCAGGACACAAAGTAACTCCACTTGAATGCAGAAATTGTTTGGGGACTCAAAGCAGAGCTGTCAGGGCCCATTTCCAGGGTTGATATGGATATTAGAAGACAGAATGCACCTTCTTCCTGAGAGCTCAAATGCTAGAGTAGCAATTCAGAGTAGCGGTTGATATACGCATGGGAGCTAGAGCCAAACTGTCTGCTCAAATCCAGTTCTATTCTTTATGATTTGTGCTTTTGGGCAAATGACAGAACCTCATAGAAGGACTGTAAGGATTAAATGAGATAATGTTTGTAAAATGTGCAGAAGATTGCCAAGCACACAAGAAACAGTTACAGAATGGTAGCCGTAAACAAGGTTATTTTAGAGTGGATTGGGGAAGCTGTTTCTTGTTGCCTGGTGAGAAGCACCTGCTTGAGACAAAACCTGGAAAGGGGTACAATGTCAAAAAAAGGAAAGATAGAAAGAGCCAGTGATCTGATGATGTTATTCAATGAATGGATGCAGCCTTTCTTGGAGTCCCCATCACTGCTTGGGTTGTCAAGTTCACTGAGGAACTACATTCACTCTTACATTTTTCTTACTTTAGATGAAGATACATTTGGACAGTCACAGTGGAATGAGTTCTAACTATTGCACCCACGTAAGAATCTTATGATTCCGATGTAAAATGCCAACCAAAGCTTCCTGCTTTCACCTGCAGTTCACTGCAGGAAAAATGCCACCTACCCTTCTCCCTATACAAGGATATGATGGGCTACTAGGGTGAGCAAACTGTAGAATACCTAATTCTATCTTTGGTTTCTATATTCTTAAATGGTAGCCATGACTTTGATTTATTCCATGATAGAATTCCTTTTTAATTTGTAAAAAGATTTGATTTATTATTTTTAGAGAGAAGGGTAGGTATGGAGGAATAAAGGGAGAGAAATATTAATGTGTGGTTGTCTTTCACCTGCCTCCAGACCTGACGGGAGACCTGGCTTGCAACCTGGTTATGTGCCCTGACTGGGAATTGAACCAGCAACTCTTGGGTTCACAGGCTGGTGCCAATCCAGTGAGCCACACCAGCCAGGGCATTTTTATTTTTGTTGTTAAAAGTACCCAAGTTGAAGAAGCAGGACCAAGTAAGAGGGGGAAAAATGTTTATTTGTGCTGTTGATTCTATTTCTTCTGTCTCCTTAGAATAAGGACATAAATTTGAAGCATGGGTTTATTTATTTATTTACCAGTAAATGTCACATTCATTAGTGAGACCCTCAGTAGGCAGTGAGGCAGATGACTGTGAAGATGGAAAAGTGCCAAGTTCAGTCTCAAAATTCCTGTCAGCATCCGATCTAAAATAAATTTAGATTGATAGGGATGAATGAGTCAAAGACAAGTTTCAGCAGTATCTCTGACATGCATTATTAGCACAGACTGGAAGATTTGTATTTTTCAGTTTGGAAAGGCAGGGTGTAGAGCTTTAAAACAAATGCATGCATGCTGACAATCTTCACCTTGCTTTCTCCACTTCATCCCTAAAAGACCAGGAGAGAGGTAAAAATTCTGCTTAGACCAGTATGGGATTCAACCTTCTAAAAAAATCTTGTGTTCCCCAACATTCAAATGACATTTAAAAAAAAGTGAAAACTCCTATCATAAATTACTCTTATATCACTTTGTTTGAATTTTCTGCCTAAAATTTCTTTTATTTCTTCCACAAAATGGCAGATTCATTGTGATTTTAGATTCCATAAATTTTCTAATAGCTAAGTTTGCTACTAAGTCTGCCTTTCAGCATTCAGCAATTAAACATTTCAAGTAGTGTAATTATACAAAAGACCTGTACGGCAGATAGTTCCCATATTCATTTCAAAAATTTCCAATGAGTGCCTTTTATGCCCATATGTTATACTTTAAAAATCTGTGTTGGATTCTAATAATTAAATTTTTTTCTAAATTTTAAAGGCTAGCATAATATTTTGTGAAAAATAGAGAAAAGCAGAAGAAACCATGTGTTCAAGGATTTCATATTATTTAAAGAGACATTGCACTCAAGTGTATCAAAGATAAAATGTTTTCATTTTATATAATAATCTACATAGCCCAAAATTACACTATTTAAAGTCAGAGTGAGAATTAGGAAAACTATGATTTAAAAGATTCAGGTGTATATGTCATTTTAGCAAGGAAGTAATTTTCAGTAATAAGTTATGCAGCACTCAGGATTAGATGTATAAAATAAGCTTCTATTATGATTAGAAGCCTAGAGAACACAGACACTTTTAAATCAAGGAACAAAATTTTATCTCCATCTTTATGCTTCAGGGTACAAGTAGGTAAAAAGGTAAAGTAAATGATGCAACATTTAATTGGATATTATTAACTAGTACCTTAAATATATGAAGGAAAATATAGAGTAATACTCAGATTATGTTAGGACTCCTTATGAGTATTTCAATTAAAATATTCACCTGTGATGTTATCAAGCTAACAAATTGTTCTGCATGACTGAAGCTAAGTTCCACTGCACTAACTATATTTATACCAAATCATCAAGCTATGACCCTTGACTTCCTTTTAATGCCATCTACCAAAAAGGTGGATTAAAACACAGCTTGAATTTCAGCCAGTTTCCAGAATTCTCCTTAATGGAAGGAATTCTTTACGCAGCATGGGACAACAGTAATGTGATGAATGAAGTTCTTTGCATTGACATTCAGGGATTGGGGCCTGTTTCTTTATAACAGACATTTTTGGGACTTGCCAGAGTGGGTAAGGAAAGAGCCCACACTCAATTAGAAGCAGAAAAAAATTCTTTCACTTTGATCTTATGGTTAATGCTCTTTATTTGGCTAAAATAGAGAACTGTTTTGAACAGCTTCTCTTTAACTACATGGATGTGTTTAGCAAGTAAACTATCATTTCTTAAAGTTAAGGAAAACCAAAAAGGATTTATTTAAGCAACTATAGTCTAAACCTATAACAGACTATTTGAAATAAATGCATGAAATGAATTATATGTGTGATGAGTTCCATTTGTATAGCAATGGATGGCTTTTTGACTCTAAGGTTAACTTAACTTTCATAGATTTATACTATTTAAAAAGTGCAAATTTTGAAATTCAAAATGTAAACTTGAAAAGGTTTATGCATACACACAAAAGATTCTTCAGTTTATACATATATTTTTTAAAGATCAGATTTTTTTAAGTTTCTGTGTGTTTTGAATGATTTTCATGTCACTGAAATATTGAAGCTAACTTATTCATAAAACTCACAAAATCTGTCAAGCACTTCCTTTTATGAATTAACAAAATATTCATAAATTGGCTTAGGGCATAGAGATATATACATACAGTGCAATGTTTCTCCAATTAGTTGTACTTAGCATTTTGTTAATGACTTTATTGGCAGATTGCTAAGAAAGTGCCTATAATTATAATCTGCCCTTAAGTAGTTGATGTTCACGTCCTTTTCAAGAGAATCACTAAGTCATGATGTACTGGTTTTGTAAAGGTTAGTTGACTCTCTCCCATTATTAAATTCTAGTGTTCCTTCCGCAATTTGCTTTTTCCTGTCCCCATATTTCTGACCTTCTTACCTAAACAACACAAGATTCTATACTTTTCCACTGCAGTCTCTGTAGAGGCTAAAAGATTTACAGATTTTCTGTTTTGCTTCTCACTTCACTGTTCTACTCATCTGGGGGATCCCCAATAACTAGCAGAATCTATTCTATAGAAAATTTGTACTGTCTTATGAATGCCATTTCAGTAAATTTTGGTAGTGCTATGAGGGACATTGAACACAGTGATAGAGAATCATGGGTTAGAAGGAGGAGTGCACATTTCATTAAGGTAGTTTCAAAGGAAGTCTGTCTAGAGAGGTGACTTTTAGCTGAGACCTGAAATAAGAGAAGTTAGTGTGTGTGGAGGGAGGAAAGGAGGGAGGGAGAGAGGGGTGAGAGAGAGAACAAATTGAGTTGGGGAGTAGGAGTTGAAGAAAGTAAGAGTTGGACTTTTTTAACATCAGGAAGGAACTTGTGAAGATCCTAGTGGTGCACAGAGCATATTGATCCTTAAGGGGAGTGGGTAATGAAAGGAAAGTATATGTGGAGGGAGAGAGAGAAAGGGGGAAAGAATAAAGAAAGTGTGATGAAGGTGAAGAGATGAATGAAGAGAGGTAGAGGAGAAAGATGAAGGGAAAGAGAGATGAAGTGAGAGTAATGGAGGGGAAAAAGGGGAGATGGAGGGAGAAAGTTAGAAATGATAGAAAAATAGAAAGATAGAGAAAGAAAGTAATGGAGGAGGAGAGATCAGGGAAAGAGATAGAGGGAGAGTGACAGGGGGAGTATATGGAAAAATTAGGATAAATAATTTGGCTAGAGCCCTAGTGCTAGTCATAAAAACAAGCCTCCTACTCAAGTGGTATTGCAGAAACATATCTAAGATCCTCCTGCACTCTGGATTCCCAGACTCTCCTCCTCTCCCTGACCCCCAATCTCAAGGCTCCGTGTAGACTCCCCTTTAAAGTCTTTGGCATTTTCAGCAGTCTCAGATGAGAACTATAGCCCTGCCCTATTGAAGGCCAGTGATATATTGAGTTCAGTGTTAGTCCCTGGAGAACTGATGTTTTATCATCTTTGCATCACCTTCTCTCTGGGAAGCTGAAAAGCTTTTGCTAACTCTGAAATATCTTGGCCTGTAAAAAAACAAATGCCTTCTGGGATTAGCACTGTGTCAACATGGCTATGATAGAATTGCATTTCCCAGAACCCTCTTCCTTTCCCCATATGGGTCCTATTGAGTTGGCCAGAAGTGGAATCTCTCAGAGCTTCGAAGGTGAACTGATAAGGTGGTCATTGCTTTCTTCAGCTTGTCATGGTCTTAGCCATGACAAGAGACTGAGGGGCTAGCATGTCCTTGTTTTCCATGCTGACCAACAGGTTCACCAAGCCCTCCATCAGGTGTGGATGTTCCAGCTCTTTTCTGCAATTTCTCTCCAGAAGCTAGTCCTACCTGACCTGCCAATGCAAGTTCCAATTGGCCCACCAGCTCCAGTGCTTTGAAAGTTGAGTAGTGGCATTTTTCTGCTCTCCCTACACTGATTTTTGGTTTCACTTTTCCACCTTCTCCAACTATTGTATGATTTCTTAGGCCTTTGTTGTGTAATCCTCATATTTTGCTTCCCTGAATGATAGATGCTCTATTGTAACAAAGAAAGAATTCCTTAAATTTTGTAAGAACCTACATACATGAAAAATGACTAGGTTACAAGTTAATAGGTTAATCTGAAAGATAATTTGAATTTTAGATAAATTACAAGAATAAATCTGAACTGTAATTTGGGTAACATCAAGTGCTTTTAAATACCATCTGATTTATGAAGCAACATGGCTGCATTCTGCATGTTGCCTTCTTTGGGCTGGAAAGTATAAAAGTAAGAGACAGGTAGATAGATTTTTAACTCCAGTATTTCAGTAAAGAAGATCATGATGTTGATGATTGTAAGTAACCTAATTGAAATATAGTAATAGTAAAGCCAACAGTGAAAATGAGAAAGCCGCAGAAAATAACCAAGTTCATTGACACATCCATGTTCTTGGTTAAGGGGCCAGAATTTTCTCTATGGCAAGTGCCGGTATCTGACAAAAAAGCTTTCAGGTATTTTGTGTCTATTATATATAATGTATTTTGTAATTTTGCTAACAGTGTACATAGAGGACAGATTTGCTTTAACCTGACCTACAACTAAAACTAGATCAGTGGTCACTGTAGAAAGACAAGTTTGATTTTTTTTTTTTTTTCTCTCAGACAAAACTAGACAACTTTTCTGCTTAAATCCCTCTGGAGGAAGTTGGCCATCGTAGAGGTATGTTAACACTTTCAATGCTCTTCATAGTTAATATCTTGAACTCTCATAGTGGTTGGTAGTTTCCTCAGTAAAAATGTCAATCCCTTAAAAAGGAACATGAATATATCAATGAACTCTAACACCCCAGGGACCAGAAAAAAATTATTTAGTTTACTGAAGTTGCTTATTTACTTTCTTTTGAGTAACTCAAGAAATGGTCTCCCATTGCCTTCCCTCTACCTTCATGTGGTTTTATGTCAAAGGTTATTTATGAAGAAGTTGGAAAAATAGAAGTACAATGCATTATTATTAGCATGAAATACAAGATATGTTTGTTCTTCCTGAGTTTATGTTTGTGATGAAATATATACTACATTTACAATTTAAACCACTTTTAACTGTACAATTTAGTGGAGTTAAGTACATTCACATTGTTGTACAATGATAACCACTACCCATCTCTAGGAAATTGCTACCTTCCCTAACTGAAACTCCATAGCCATAAATAATTACTTCCTATTCTCTCCACCCCACAGCCCCTGGTAACTTCTACCTTACTTTCTGTCTCCATGAATTTGACTATTCTTGGTACCTCATATAAGTAAAATAATAAAATACTTATACTTCTGTGTCTGGCTTATTTCATTAAGCATGTTTTCAAGGTTTATCCATGTTGTAGTTTTTATCAAAACTACATTTTTATGGCCAAATCATATTCCATTGTATGTATATAACACACTTTATCCATTCACATGTTGTGGGCATTTTGGTTGTTTTCACTTCCTGTTATTGTGAATAATGCCCCTGTGAATATTGGTGTACACATATCTGTTCAAGTCCCTGCTTTCAGTTTCTGCTTCCTGAGTTTTTAAATCATGGAAATAATATATGTCAACACACACAAGTAGAAAGAGAAAGAGGCCTGAGGTTGACTGTGTTGGCAAACTTTTGAGAGCATACAAAGTTTTTCCTTCCTAGGCAGAATCAGGATCATAGAAATGCTCTTAGTTTATTCATATTAAAACTAGAATGGGAAAGATGGGAAAGAGAAGAAGTGACTTGTGTGAGGTACAGCTAGTATGTGTTAGCTTTAGGATCATTCACCTCTTTCTTGATCTCTAGCTCTAGTGATCATTCCACCTGATTTAGAATGTTGTAACTGCCAACACAATTAATACTCCTATATATCCCATACTCCATCTGGCTTCTGTAAGAATTATGTAATTTTAACACTATCCCTCTTCCTCCCCCATCCCTCTCTCTTTCAAACCTAGTTAACCACCAGGAACCCTTCTTAGTTAAGCATCTTCTTTTTCAGGGTTCACATTATAAACAGGCATATAGAATCTTTGGGGGGAATGATGAAAATGTTCTAAGACAAGCTTGGTCACATAATTATTTAATTTACTAAAAATTATATATTTTATGCTTAATTTAAAGGAAGAAAAGTATAAGATCATCCCAGTAGAGGCAGGGAAAATTCAACAAAGTTGTTGGGTTAACACAAAACTATATTGAATTTCTATACACTACCAAATGAAGTGCCTTAATGGACTCTTGAAAATATGAGAAGTGAGTAAAAGCTATCTTAAGTAAACTTAGAACCAACCTGAAAATAACAACCAAAGAATCAAATACTGTCAGGCTGCTGCTTTTCTTAACAGTGTTCTTTTAACCATCATAGCTATATCTGTACTTATGAAAATCCATAATCCTTATTTAGCATTGTTAGTAAATGTTAGAAAATTTAAAATAACCTTGTTTCCTGCAAAGCAATGTTGACTCTAGTGTCCTGGTTCCAGAGAACATTTTATTCTTCCTCCTTCTCACTCTATTTAGCTCTACATCCCAGAAGAGACATGCAGGAAATCAGGGAGTTAGAGGTTTACATCTATCTTTTAAAACCTACCAGAAAAAGCAATGCTTTTTAAAATTGCTCTTCACAGGTCTCCTTTGCCCTCATTATCAGACTATAATTATGCTATACTTTATGGAATAGTCAATATCAAAGGTCAGAATAGACATTTATTTAGACATGAAATGATCCCCAAGTCTTCATGGACTAAATGTTCAAAAAGCAGAAAATAGGATGTATTCAATTTCTCCTGATGACTCCATGCAACCCAGCCGTTCCATACACAAACACCACTATCAAACTCCCAGTGTTCTTCGAACTATCAGCAGAGATATTGAAGTAGCAGGAGTATTATGGGAAAAGAAGTTCCCATCGCAATATCATTCTTAAGAACAGAATGGCTTTATCTTTGTAGAGACCACAGTATTTGGAAAAGTAAGCCCTGGCAAAATGTATGTTGAATATATATTCAAGATATTTTAATTCTTTGAAAAATCTACCTGGTCCGTTGTTAGTTATCTGTTTTTTTTTGTTGTTGTTGTTGTTGTTTTGTTTTTTAACTTCACCTGTTGTTTAATGATAAATATGTATATTTCTTATTCTGTATCTGATCATTTCAAAATGTAAATCATTTGGGAATCTATTCATTGGGGCTTTACTCATTTAGATTTTGGGGTTGTTTCAGTTTTATCAATCTATGTTTTTTCTCCCCTAATTAGTAATATTTTTGTATATTATGAGAATCCTCAGGAAAACTTTTCTCCAGAGAGCACTTAAAGTTGCTTCTGACAGGATCCATGGGGTAGTTCCACAACTTAAAACTTTCTGTTTTTTCATGCTGAAAATTTGAACCACAAACCAACATAAGGGCAACCTGTACTTACAAATTCTCAGGACGGTCTCTTAGTTTTAGTTTTACTTCGATTTTCTATTTGGACTTAAGATTGACAAAACCAGGTTTTCCAGTGTTGCTCTTGGTTGGCAGGTGGATTTTGTTCTTTGCACATTCTTTCAGTGAAGAGTGTAGTCTTGTTAGGGCCTAACTTGATGCAGGATCCCATATTCAAATGTAGCCATGTGTAGGCTTAGGTTCAGTCTCCCATTTTCTCATTTTCTCTAAGGCTCTTAATCCTTAGGCTGTCCTTAAGTCATCTTGAGCTTCAGATTCTACTTCCCACTCCTGCTTCTGTTCCTAGTCCATTTTTTTAAAAGAACCTTGGGGAATCTCCATTACTTACTTGCAAGCTCAGCAATTCTGTTGTTATCCAGCACTTAACATAATTTTTAGCTGTGAGTTTTTTTCAATATCTAGTCTTTCATGCTAGTACAACAGTAATTTGTACTTTAAGTTATTTATTCCTAAAATGGTGTTTAGTTCTGTTAAGCCATTTTGAATATCATATGCTTATATCAATAGATTGATTTTCAGCCTTTGAACATCTAAAAAAATGTGTTTGTTCCCATCCATATTCAGTATTAAATTCCAACCTGTAGTGGGAGATAAATCTAATAAAATATTTCATTTTAATTTTGACTTTGATTTTTCTGAATGTTGAAAGATTAATTCTGTGCTCTGTTGGAACATTGATGAGAAAACTCTCAGCATCTAAATGGAAATTAAGTATAGATGACAGGTTCTAGAAACAAGCATCCTAAACTCAATTTTTTTAAAAGAATGGATTTTCTTATTATTATTGAATATAAAGTAAATTAGTGTGTTAATACTGCTGTACCATCATCATCCAGAGGTAGTTTTAAGAGAAAGAATAATTTACTGGACTTTCTTCTATGCTTATTCCAGCTTCTTCTTCTTCTTTTTTTAAGCATTATTATTTTTTTTAAAGATTTTTTGCTTATCATTTTTTGAGAAAGGGGAAGGGAGAGAGTGAGAGAGGAAGAAAAACATCAATGTATGGTTGCCTTTCACCTGACTCCAGCTATGGACATGGCTGGAGACCTGGTTTGCAACCTGGTTATGTGCCCTGACTAGGGAATTGAACCAGCGACCTTTGGGTTCACAGTCCAGCTCCTTATCCACTGTACCACCAGCCAGGGCTCCAGCTTCTTCTTTTAATGTCTAGAAGCCTAGAATCTTCTGACATGGGTCTTGGTCTAAGATTTCAGAGAATACATAATAGCATGGCCTTTTAACTTGAGTGTAGTAGTGTTAATATAATTTAACTCAGATCTAGTTAATATCATTGCTAAAGACCTATAAATAATTTTATTTTTTACTGAGCACATACTATATGTCATCAACTGTGATAATCATTTTTAGATAGAATTATTTTAGACTTTACCACAACCCATTGAGGAGGTGCCTCATTAGTCCCATTCTACATATGTAGAAACTGAGACTGACAGAGGTGAACTGGCATGTCAAGTTCATATGGCAAAGAGGTAGCATAACCACAATTTGAAGAAGAATGTCTAATCAGAGATTGTGCTCCTTACATTGCATGTTAGGTACCACTGTGTGTGTGTGTGTGTGTGTGTGCATGCATGCTTATGTGAGCATATCTCCTTTATATAGCCCATCGCCTCATCAATAAATACATATAATGACATGAAAAATTTGTATCTGCTCTGAACAATTTGTGCCTCAGTTTATTATGAATGGATCTTTTATTTATTTTTTGTTGAATTTATTGGGGTGACATTAGTTAATATAATTATATAGGTTTCAGGTGTACAATTCTGATACATCATCTTTATATTGTGTTATGTGTTCACAACCCCAAGTCAACTCTTATTTCATCACCATTTGTCCCCACTTTATCCTTTTTCTACTACCTTCCCTCACCCCCCTTTCTCCCTGGTAATAATCATCATGCTTATGCCTGAGTCTATGAGATTGTTTTATGTTTTGTTTTGTTTTTGTTTTTTGTTTTTTTGCTTAATTCTGTCACCTTTTCTATCCACCTTTGCAGCACCCCTCCCCTCGGATAGCTGTCAATATTTTCTCTATGAATCTGTTTATATTTTTTGGTTATTTTGTTTATTAGACTCCACATATAAGTGAAATCATACAGTACTTGTCTTTCTATGACTAGCTTATTTCAATTAGTATAATACTCTCCAGGTCCATCCACGCTGTCACAAATTGTAAGATTTCCTTCTTTTTTTATGGTCAAGTAGGGCTCCATTGGGTAAATGCATCACAGCACTTTTATCCACTTATCTACTGATGAACACTTGGGTTATTTCCAAATCTTGGCTATTGTAAATACTGCTGCAATATAAATAGGGGTAAATATATATATTTTTGAATTAGTTTTCAGGTTTCTTCGAATATTCTCAGAAGTAGAATTGCCTTCCACAGTGGTTGCACCAAATGCATTCTTAAAAAATAGTGAAAAAAGGTTCCCTTTTCTTCATACCCTCACCAACACTTGTTGCTTATCGATTTATTATAGCTATTCAGACCAGTGTGAAGTATTGTCTCATTTTCATTTTAATTTGCATTTCTCTGATGAGTAGTGATATTGAGCATCTTTTCCTTTGTATATTGACCATCAGCATGTCCTCTTTGGAGAAGTGTCTCTTCAGCTTTTTTGGCCATTTAATTAGATTGTCAACAAAATTGGATATCTAACTATACTGCAAAGCCACAGCAATCAAAACAGCATGGTACTGACATAAACATAGACTTAGATCAATAGAACAGGTTAGAGAGCCCAGAAATAAACCCATGCATTTTTGGTCAGTTAATATTTGAAAAAGGAGGAAAAAAATAAAATGAGATAAAGACAGTCTATTCAACAAATGGTGTTGGGAAAATTGGACAGATACATGCAAAAAAAGAAAAAAAAAAAAAGAAACTAGACCACCTTTTTACATCATACAGAAGAATAAACTAAAAATGGATTAAATGTAAATGTTAGATTCAAAACCATAAAAGTCTTAGAAGAAAACATAGGCAGTGAAATAGCAGACATTTTTTGTAGCAATATTTTTTTCTGATATATCACCTTGGGCAAGGGAAACAAAAGAAAAAATAACAAGACAACTCAATGAATATGAGAACATATTTGCCAATGATGCATTTGGTAAGGGATTACTATCCAAAATTTATAAAGAACTTATAAAACTCAGCAGCAAAAAACAATGTAATTTTTTAAAGAATAGAAAGACCTTTTCTCCCCCATTCCCCACTTTCTCTCTCTCTCTCTCTCTCTCTCTCTCTCTCTCTCTCTTTCTCTCTCTCTCAAACCAATAAACATATCCTCTTCTGGGGAAGATTTAAAAAAGGAAAGAATTTATGTCTCTAGTAAGAAAAACAGTTAAAATATTTTTTAAACAATGATTTTTGGGCAGATGGGGCTAGATAAAACCAAATCAAATAAAGTATAGATAATTAAATAATTTTTAAAATATATTATTTATTTTCAGAAAGAGAGGGAGGAAGGGAGAAATAGAGGAAAAGAAACATCACTGTGTGAGAGAAACATTGATTGGTTGCCTCTCACATGTCCTCAAATGGGGACCTGACACACAACCCAGGCATGTACCCTGACTGGAACTGAACCAAATTGCTTTTGGTTCACAAGCCAGTGCTCATTCCACTGAGCCACAGCAGCCTGGGCAATAATTCAATAATTTTTTTCTAGCAGTGTTATAGATTAGAAAGTAATAATAGTTTACTTATTCAGCAAAATATAGACCCAATTTTAAATACATATAGAAGAATACTATTAGGTACTTATAATAGATTTATCTCATTCTGTAATTTTTTTCTCCTTAACTAGACAAAAAACACATGGGGACAGTGTAGGGGAATGAGATCATGTTCATTTATTCCTGCTGCCAAAGAGTAAGAACTCATTCATGTTTTAAATAAATAGATGATTAATAAGCTTGAGTGAGAAAGGCAAATTCCAATTCCAATGAGATATCACCTCATATCTATCAGAATGACCATCATCAATAAATCAACAACAAGTGCTGGTAAGGATGTGAAGAAAAAGGAAACACTTTTGCACTTTTGATATGAATGTCAACTGTTGCAGCCACTGTGGAAAACAGTATGGAGATACCTCAAAAAATTAAAAATGAATCTGCCTTTTGGCCCAGTGACCTAACTTCTGAGGATATATCCAAAAAACAAACAAACAAACAAACAAACCCAACACTAATCTGAAAGAACATAAGCACACCTATGTTCACTGTAGCATTATTTACAATCACCAAGACATAAAAGCTACCCAATTGTCCATCAGTAGATGAGTGGATAAAACAACTATGGGGCATTTACACAATGGAATACTACTCAGCCATAAAAATAAAAGAAAAGAACAAAATAAAATTTTACCCTTTTCAACAACATGTATAGATCTGGAATAAATTATGGTAAGTGAAACTAGCCAATCAGAGAAAGACAAATACCATATGTTTCCACTTATAGGTAGAATCTAATGAATGAGGGAAACTAATCAGCAACATAGAGACAGACTCATACATAGACAGCAGGATGACAGGTGTTGGTGGGAGCACTGAGGTTGAGATGGAAGTGTTGAGCAAAAGGAAAAAGGACTCATGAACATGGACAACAGCATGGTGATTGCAGGGGGTATGGGGGGCTTAATGGGTCAAATGCTAATGAAAAAAATATAATAATTTTTTAATGTGTATCAAATGAAAAAATAAAATAAAAATAAATAAGACTAATATTTCTTTAGAAAAATGTATATATCTCTACTAGACTCTCCAAATAGATTGAATTTAGCAATCTGCCCAATTCTGCAACAGAGTTGCTTTCAGATGTTTTTAATGGGCTTGCTAGTCTTAAACTGCCTTCACCATATAATTTGATCATATAATCCATTGCCTTTTGAAGATCTATATAGAACTCCTTTCAGGAATATAAAGCTAAAAGCCACAAATCAGAACATCTCATGCACTTGAAGTAATAAAACTCCCATTTTTTTCATATATCACTTACAAAACACTTCCACTATCTAACCATGATTAAGATTTAGGAAGAAGCCCTGGCTGGTGGCACAGTGGATAAAACACTGGCCTGGGATCCCAAAGGTCGCTGGTTCCATTCCCGGCCAGGGCACATAACCAGGTTGCAAGCCAGGTCTCCAGCCAGATCTGTAGCTGGAGGCAGGTGAAAGGCAGCCATACATTGATGTTCCTCTCCTTCTCTGCCTCTCTTTTCCCTTCTCTCTAAAAATAATACATAAAAATCTTTTAAAAAACCTATCTAAAAATAAAATTAAAAAAAGATTTAGGGAGAGAAGTAATAAACAATTGATTCCATAATATATGTTTTGGAAACATAATTTGGGAGCCAGAAAACCTCTACTTAAAGATATCACTAGCATGGAGGTATGAAATTCCTTAGATACTAGGAATTACTTGTGACACTAGGTAAACCTCGGCAGGATATTTAACTCTGGCCTCAGAAATTGGAGTCACGTTTCAGAGTTTCCTGTTCCAAACAACCACCAAAGTATGTACAAAAACATATGCCTAATTTGAGCACCATAATAATTCAAAGTTAAAAGTTTCTTGACTCATTCATTGTTATTGTCTCTCCTTGGACCCAAAGGACAACAATAGCCGATATTTCCCCAGGTGGTGGGTAGTGGGAAGTTGGCAAAGGCCATGATAGCATCTAAGGCCATGAGAAGACAGCCAAGTAAGCTTGCAGAATCTTCCCAGTAAGTGCTCGTTTAACTACATACAGTAGCTTCAACTGGGAATGGATAAACCTGCATCCATTTGATTGGTAATCCTTCCTAAAATCATAGTTGCTTGATATAAGTCGATAAGCTAAAACTATATAATTAACTATATGCAGTGCTGATTTTCATTATTACTTATTTATTTCTTGCTAGCATGACAACTGGCTAGGATTAACCATGTCCATCAGAAGCAGAGGGCAGAGCTAGTTGAAGACCTTTTCGAACTACCATTTCACACATACTAAATAATTAGGGGGAAACAAACCCAACAACATTTAGTTAGGCCACGTAAGCTAGCAGGTGTACTTGTTGACTTCTCACCTAAATACAGCTTGCTTTAGAGTTAGGATTCTAAAATTTCTATGATAGTGTCAAAAGAGATAACTAATTAGTAAGTTTAGTTTTTCTTTTTGCATAAAAATTATGTTATTTAACAGATTATGTTAATAAATTGGAAAAAGGGTCATAGAAAGGAAGGTCTAGGAATTAGAAAACTATTTCTTCAATTCTAATTTGACACTATTACTGTCTCAAGGCCTTTTATGAAATGGAATAACTTTCAATGACCCATAATTCTAAAAATTGAAATAATTTCAAATGTTCAAGATTAATGCATTTTTAAAAGATTTTATTAATTATTTTTCAGAGAGAGGGGAAGGGAGAGAGGCAGAGAGGGGAACATCAATGTACGGTTGCCTTCCACCTGCCTCCAGCTACAGACCTGGCTGGAGACCTGGCTTGCAAACTGGTTATGTGCCCTGGCTGGGAATCAAACCAGTGACCTTTGGGTTCACAGGCCGGCACCCTATCCACTGTGCCACCAGCTAGTGCCTAAGACTAATGCATTTTTGATGCAAAGTGAAGAATTTTGAATTAAAATGAAAGGTTCTAATGGGTAATAACATGTATGCCTACATATATCTGCATATACTTATTGTATGTTTATTATGTAAAATTATTATTTTTTCTCCTTCTAAAACATCTGAAACTCTACAATGACTCAAACTGCTGTTAGAATAAACTCTCACTCTAAATTTGACTGACAAGATGTTGTGAGTAGTGTCAAGCCAAATTCTGATCCATACCCTCAATTCAAGTGAAACATCACCTCCAAAGACAAGATTTCTCTAACTGCTAACACCTATCTCTATCCAAGCTAAGAAATCCTCCCTGATACTCCTTCATACATTCCTCTTTATCCTTTACCATCTAAAATAGACAGTGATTATGTATTTATTGTATATTTATTGTTTCAGTTTATCTGTTTAATATGTCTTCCTTTCTCTCATCTCCATCTACCCTAACTAAAAGGCCTAAGTAAACAATATGCATACCTGTTTTATTCTCCACCAAACACTCAGTGTCTAGCACATAGTATGTATTCAATACTTAGTTGTTGAATAAATGTGGTTGTGGAAAACAGAACATTAGATAATATCTAATAGAAATTTAGTTCATCCATTAGTAAATTGATGTGTAAAGATGTTCAATAATATCATGTCCCAAATTCATATGGATTGTTAAAGGCAGATACAGAAAGATTTATAGACATAAATAACAGCCAACATTTTTATAGCACTTACTATAGCCAGGCTCTATTTAAAAGATATATAAATATATAAATTTCACAACATTCCTGTGAGATAGGTATTACAGCTTTTCCATTTAACATATAAAGAAACTGAGACAAAGGAAAGTTAAAATGATTAGTTACCAGTGGAACTAAAATTGCAACCCACATGACTAGGACTTATCCACTGCCATTTACTACTTCTCATACAGAGAAATGAAGAAAAATACAGATATCTTTGTGCTTATTAAAGTAGAAAGAGATATAGATAGATTTATAAGTAAATCTCTTATTCCAAACTCCCTCCCCTTTCTCCATTTCCATTTCTGTCAATAGATTAACCTTGGACTTGTCACCTACAGATTCTTAAATCACTAAGATCTACCATATGCTCCTATTTGTCATCTCCCATTTCACTGCCAGTGCCCAGGCTTGGAGGTATCAAAAGATACCTGTTCCCTTGAGGTTTCACTCTTTAGTTTTATGAAAAATAAGAGGGAAAAGTCAATAGAAATTCTAGAAAATGTTCTTACTCTATTCAGTAGTTTATAGAGTTTCAAATATAATCAAATTTTATCTTATAGATTGAATATTGTGCTTAATCTTTACATGCATATAATAAAAAAGAAAAGGAAATTTTCTCTGTGAGTAGAAAAAATATGTTGCAATAATAGTCTATGCTTTTGAAGGCAAAAAATATATTAGGTTATCAAGAAAGAGATTAAAAAAAAAACACTATGGTCAACCTCTTCAGATTTTCTGATGCTGATTGTGAATTTACTGTAGAAATCCTTGTCATCCCATAAGTAAGAAATCTGAGTCTTGAATCACTTTTTATTCCATTGGTATCTATTTTTCAGTCTACTCAACAAGTAGTGATCTTATGGTAGGATTTCAGAAATTACACTTTCACAGTAAACACAAAAACCTGCAGCTGTCCTTTAAAAAAATTACTATAGTGTACATACAAAACCCGATAGGCTACACCAAAAACTTACTCAACCTAATAAGCAAATTTAGCAAAATAGCTGGTTATAAAGTCAATATCCAGAAATCAAAAACATTTTTGTATACCAATAATGAAACAACAGAAACAGACGCGAAAAAACAAATCCCATTTACCATAGCAACAAGAAAAATAAACTTAACTAAGGAGGTAAAGGATCTGTACTCAGAAAACTACAGAACAATGAAGAAAGAAATCAAGGAAGATACAAATAAATGGAAGCATATACCATGTTCATGGATGAGAAGAATTAACATCATTAAAATGTCCATACTACACAAAGCAATCTATAGGTTCAATGCAATCCCAATTAAAATACCAATGGCAGACCTCACAGAAATAGAAAAAATACTTCAAAAATTTATATAGAGCCAAAAATGCCCACAAATAGCCACAGCAATCTTGAGAAAGAAGAGCAAGGTAGGAGGAATCACAATACTGGACTTCAAACAATACTACAAGGCTACTGTCATCAAAATAGCCTGGTACTGGCATAAGAATAGACATATAGATCAAAGGAACAGAATAGAGAGCCCAGAAATTAACCCAGGACTCAATGGTCAACTCATATTTGACAAAGGGGGAAGGAACATCCAATGGAGTAAAATCAGTCTCTTCAACAAATGGTGTTGGGAGAACTGGACAGCAACATGCAAAAAGGTAAAACTAGACTACCAATTTACACCATACACCAAAATAAACTCAAGATGGATAAAGGATTTAAACATAAGCAGTGCCACCATAAAGGTCCTGGAGAAAAATATAGGCAGTAAACTTTTGGATATCCTATGCAGAAATATGTTTACTGATACTTCACCAAGGGCAAAGGAAATGAACAAATCAACAAATGGGACTACATCAAATTGAAAAGTTTCTGTTCAGCTAAAGAAAATATGAGCAAAATTCAAAGGGAACCAACTGTATGGGAAAACATAATTGCCAATGATACCTCAGACAAGGGTCTGATCTTCAAAATATATAAAGAGCTAATGCAACTCAACACCAGGGAGACAGACAGCCCGATTAAAAAATGGGCAAAGAACCTGAACAGACAACTCACTGAGGAAGATATACAAAGGGCCCAGAGGCATATGAAAGAATGCTCAACATCACTAGTCATCAGAGAGATGCAAATTAAAACCACAATAAGATATCACCTCACACTTGTCAGAATGGCCATCATCAACAAATCAACAAACAACAAGCGTTGGTGAGGATGTGGGGCAAAGGGATCCCTCGTGCACTGTTGATGGGAATGTAGGCTGGTGCAGCCACTGTGGAAAACAGTATGGGGTTTCCTTAAAAAACTAAAACTGGAACTGCCTTTTGATCCAGCGATTCCACTACTTGGACTATACCCAAAGAATTCTGAAACACCAATTCATAAGAACCTATGTACACCTATGCTCATGGCGGCACTATTTACAATAGCCAAGTGCTGGAAACAGCCTAAGTGCCCATCAGTGGATGATTAGATAAAAAAAACTTTGGTACATTTACACAATGGAATATTACACAGCAGAAAGAAAGAAGGAACTCGTACCCTTTGCAACAACATAGATGTAACTGGAGAGTATTATGCTTAGTGAAATAAGCCAGTCAGTGAAGGACAAATACCATATGATCTCACCCATTACAGGACAGTAATGAACAAAACTAACAATAAGCAAAACAGAACCAAATATATGAATACAATGAATAGGCCTTCAGTGGTCAGGGGACAGGGTGGTGGGGAGAGAGGGGAGGAAGAGGCAAGGAAGGGGAGCAGTTTAGACAAGAACCTAGTATAAAGGAACCATGGACATGGACAACAGGTGGGATTGACTTTGAGGGGAATGGGTGGGTGGGGAGGGGGACAAAGGGGAGCAAAACAGGGATGGATGTAATACAACAACAATAAAATTTTTTAAAATTACTAATATTTCAGGGACTGAGTATGAGATTTTATTTGCATTGCAAACAGATGTCTAAGAACCAAGAACATTAGTTAAAATGAACTTAATGCACAGGTAAATTGAAAGTAATATAACTGACCTACTAATCTCTCTGTTTTAGCCATCACATTTCTGCTCAGAATGAATTGAAAGATTTGTACTTGACCCTATTTGAATTTATCTTGTCCTTTACTAAATTTTGAGGTGTAGGAGGAAGATATGGTCTCTTAGTGGAACTCAATTTTCCCACCTGTGTAATCAGGGAGGAGAAGGTAACTTCACATGAGGTTTCAGTAGGGATAAAATGGGAAATATCTATGTAAGAACATATGTCAAGCTATATACAGGGTGCAAAAGTAGGTTTACTATTATGAGTATGAAAAAATTTATTTTGTATTATTATTAATTATTGTACTATATTCCATATTAACAACTGTAAACCTACCCTTGCTCCACCCTATAAATGCTGATTACTCTTACTATTGTTACTATTACTTTTGGCATTATTATTATCATAACTATTGTTTTACAATTCCAAAACTTTAAAAAAATATTTTATTTATTTATTTTTATAGAGAGGGGAAAGGGAGGGAAGAAGGAAGAGAAACATGGATGTATGAGAGAAACAGCAATCAGTTGTCTCTTACCATGTCCCAAATGGGGACGTGACCCACAACCCAGTCATGTGCGCTGATAGAAAACAGAACCAACAACCTTTTGCTTTGTGGGACAAGACTCAACCACTGAGACACCCTGGTTACAGACGAAATATTTTTAAATTTATTTGTATCATATATTTTTTCATTACCATTTCCCTCTTATACTTTCCCCTCTCACACACAATTACCATACTGTTGTCCAAGTTTATGGGTCATTTTTCCTTTCTGCCCAACCCCTCCACTCTCTAACCCCCTCTCAGAGCTGTCAGCCTACTCTCTTAACAAAAAAAGTGTCTGTTTGGAGAGTTATAGGAAGAAAAACATGAAAATAAATAGCCACATGTTTCAAAATCAATTTGAAGCTGTTTTCACACAGGCCAATATCCTCTCTTTGAGCTCATTGCCAAGGGAGTGTGGTGTGCCTCATTAGAACGGCACAGCACATCTTCCTAACAGGAAGTGTGATGTGGGGACAGAGTTGCCATGCTCCTAGTGGTAACTGAAGGAAGGACAAAAGGGCTATTTTTAAAGGCAGGATAATATACAATATTACACTGCATCTTGTACCAATAGGGAGCCTTCACTACCATTAAGTCTAAAGAGACAAGGGAAGGAATTGATTATTGGAACCCATTGAAAACCTATAGCAAGGAAAGGGCTGTTTTTATAGAGGAATAACCTGTATCTACAGGTGAAATAATAAACACCTTGACCTTTTTCTTGTCTTGTGTGCTCAGAGCTCCTGCAAATCTGCTACAGATAACTATATTCATGTTTTTGTGTAGACATAAGTTTTCAACTATTTCAGTGAAGTAACAAGCAACACATTGCTGAATCTTAGGATGAGTATGTTAATTTTTGTCTTCCAAACTGGCTGAATCATTTTATACTCCCATTTCTATCAGCTACAAATACAAGTTCCTATTGGTTCACATCCTTATCAACATTTTGCTTTTCATACATTTATCTTCTTTGGTGAGGAATCTGTTAAGGTCTTTGGCCTAATTTTTTAATCAGGTAGTTTGTTTTCTAATTGTTGAGTTTTGAGTTCTTTGTATATTTTTGATAACAGTTCTTTATTAGATGTCTTCTGCAAGTAATTTCCCATCTTTTGTTTGTCTTGTAATTCTCTTGACACTGTCTTTCACAGAGCAGAACATTGTAATTTTAATGAAGTTCAGCTTATTATTTCCTTCTATCAGATTGCACCTTTGTTGTTGTATCTTTTTTGAAAAACAATTCCTTATCTTTTAAACTGAGATGTTAGGTATTAATACTAAGGTTGCAGCTTTAGGGAAAATCACCACATATGTCTAATTTTATTGTCATTTATTTTTGTGTTCATTCATTCAACAAATGAATGCCAAAAGTTGTTTTAGACAGTTGGGATTCCATAATGATGAAGCCACTGTGTCTACACTTTTGTTGATCTTGGTTTAATGGAAAAGCTTGTGATAGACAAAGAGTATTGTCTGACACTGTGGAACTCCAGAGGAGGAACACCTACTCAGTATGGGGTCAGTAGCAAACATCATAAAAAGTTTCTGAAGAAGATGACTTCCAAACAAAGGAAGAAAGGTGTTTCTCTGGTAAAGAGGAGCAGGTAGGGGTGAGGGAGGTAGTTCAGGCTGAGGAGTAAAACTATGCAAGATTATGGAGAATCATATGGTGTTTTAGGGGTGTTTCAACACTGTGCACTGCTATAGTATAAAAGACAAAAGCAAGCAGGAAGAGATGAGGCTGGAGGAGGGGATGGGGTCAGACTACAGGAGGCTTCATGTGAGACTATGGGATTTTGAAGAATTGTCTGAGGGAGCCTGACACAATTAGACTCAACTGACAAATTTTATATTCAGCAGTCAATGTATACTGATTACTGACTATGACTATAGGACTCTACATAGTGATAATAATAGTTACCTCATTTGAGAACTTACTTCCCACAACCCTAAGCAAGGTGGGTAACATTATTACCCTTTTTATATATTATTATTTTAAAATTTTCATTTGTTGAAAATTAAAGAAATGAAGAGTAGAAAATTTCAAACTATTAAGCCTATGTTTCATCCATTGTCTGAGCCCAAAGGGTATGGCTACAGTCCTCACACTTTTTCCTATGGCACCAGCTAAATTCATTCAAGCCAACAATTTACTTCCAGATTTTCAAGAACAGGAAATTCCTGTCCATGAAAAAGCCTCTTTCTTTTGGAAAGTGGCTTAGTTTACACTACCTTAAAAGTGAAACAGTACCATGGGATTAATTTTATGAAATAGGTACAGCATCCCCCTCTTACTCCCAAGGCATACATCCCAAGGCCCTCAGAGGAGGCCTGAACCGTGTATAGCACTGAATTCTATATATACTGGTTTTTTCCTATACATGCCCACCTATGATAAAGTATAATTTATCATTTAGGTACAGTAAAATATTGCAATACCTGATAATATAGTAGAACAATTATAATGATATACTGTAAAAAAATTTATGTAAATGTTGTCTCTCTCTCTAAAAATACCTTATTGTAACATATTCACCTTTCTTCTTGGGGTGACATGAAATGATGCAATGCCTACAGGATGAGATGAACTGAGGAGAATGGGGTTTACTATTAAGGATTACTTGAACACAAGCAACCAGCAGTCAAGCTGATAACCTAGGAGGTTACTGACTACTGAGTGGGGACCGTACAGTATACAGAGTGAATATGCTGGGCAAAGGGATGATTAATGTTCTGAGTGAAACAGAGGGGGATGGCATGAGATTTCATCATGCTATTCAAGAAGGGTGTTTGATATAAAGTTTGCAAGTTGTTTATTCCTGGAATTTTCCACTTAATTTTTTCGGACCGCTGTTGACTATAGGTAACTAAAAGTACAGAAAACAAAACCACAGGCATGGAGGGTCTATTGTAGTGTGGTTCCATTTTGAGAGCTGGCTCAACTTTCTTGCCCATGTCCAGCTTCTCTCCAGTCAGATAAGTCTACCTCATAGAGTGAATTTAGCCATTGGCAACTCTGAGAACAGGTGCCTGTTTTTCTAGTTATGCCTCTTAGTAAAGGTGAGGAATAAGGACATTGAACCCCAAGGCAGAGGTGTCCAACATTGTGTGTGTGTGTGTGTGTTTGTTCATGCACCTGGAGGGGGAGACACACTGTTTTTCAATATATTCTAAGGATATTACTTTTGGCTGGAGAAATGCTGCTGGTAAAAAGTTGTAAGCTCGCCAGGGTGAAATAAGATTCTTCATGGACAGATGTGAAGGTAAGAACAAAAAGAGAAAGTAAATCACTTGAAATGAGGTGGATGTTCTATTGAGCCTCAGTGAAGATGGAGACCTGTAATTAAATGGCTTTGAAAAACACACCCTCAAAAGGCAAAGTTTCAGCACAATTCTGATTATCCACATTGTTCACAGTAAGGCTTTTAACTTTTTGTGGAAGTGTAATATCCTTACAGAGAAGTACAAACAAATGTACAGCTATGTGAAGTTTCACAAACTAAGCATACTCTTGTAACCAGCACCCTGATAAAAAATAAGATATGACCAGTGTCCCCAAATCCAGATTTCCGACCACATACATTAATTTTACTTGTTTTGAGCATTCATAAAATTTGAATTATTCAATGCGTACTTTTAGATATCTGACTTTGTTCATTCAGCATTATACTTGACAGAGAGGTACAAATAGTATGTAATTATTTTTACTGTTATATAGTATTACTTAGTGAGTTCATATCTCAAGTTATTTCTCTAAGCAATTATAGTATTTTTTTCCTGGGAATGGCCATAGTGTGAACCTATTTCAGGTGATTCATATAAAGACAATGATTGTGCTTATGCTATTGGATATGGGTTCAAGGACATTGTTTCAGTCTCTTTGCAATATGAAAAAGGTATAACATGAAATAACTCTGAGGAATAAAGAGGGATAAAATGTTACATAGAAAATGCTACAGGTTGAAGCCAGATCTTCAGATGGTCCGTAGCTGGAGGCAGGTGAAAGGCAACCATACATTGATGTTTCTCTCCCTCTCTGCCTCTCTCCTTTCCCCTCTCTAAAAATAATAAATAAATAAAACCTTTAAAAAATTGCTAGAGAGAGTCCGGGTTTGGGGGAATGGTTGAAATGATAATACTTATCTTGTTATTAAAAATGAAAGGGCCTGAATGAGGAAAGAAATATCAGATACTTTACATGTTTTACACACACACACACACACACACACACATTTTTCCTTTTCCCTTATACTGAAATAATGTGTTTCCTCATATTTTAGTATTTTCTATGTAAAACATTCTTCACAAAACTGAACTTTCAATCAACCAGTATATAAAGGAGAGATAAAATTATGCAATAGCAATTTAGCACTCAATTTCTGTTATTTGAAGATGAAAGCATCAGTTTTGAAAAGAAGAAGAAAGTAGTATGAATTAAAATTATAAAATAAAGGTGTTTGGTTCATCCTAGCTATACTATTTGGAACAGCCTCAACTTTCTTCTACTCTGATTTATAACTTGTTCTCCAAGGTGATGGTCCCATTGTAAGGGCATTAAGATATAATTTATTTGCATAAGGACAATAGAGAGTTCTATTGTTCTCAAAAATTAGAGACCAGGCAAATGGAACAAAAATGTTCACCATGTTAAATCTGGATCTCAATGATTGAAACAGCCAGGCTGCAAATCAGAATGATTAACAATAATGACAAAACCAGAAACAATTTATACTCTAAAAAAACAGCTTATTATCACTCTTGGCTTGTCTTCTCAAAGCTAAGTGTTAATAACATTGGTGCCCCAGGATGCCTTGTCTTGATCTTTCACAGTTTAAAAATAAAAAATAAATTAGTCCCCTTTCCTCTTTTCTCTTCTAAATTAAAAAAAAAAAAAGTGAATGAGTAAAAGTCAGGTGCGCAAACGGATTTTGTCATAGAGAGAGAGGGCCTGGGAAAGGGCATTATAAATGAAAACAAAGAGCAACTCTGGTGCAACTTATTTCTTTGATTTTAACATGTTTCAGTCAATCAAATATGAAAAAACGAAACAAAACAAAAAACTGAGGACATCCTGCTCTATTATGCCCTACTCTCATTGTGCCACTTTTGGTAGACTCTGAATTTCCATAGAACACCATGATCAAACGAGTTTTCTATCTCTCAAATAATATGTAACTTTATTTGGTTTTCTTACCACATGCAAAACTGAGATGCCAGTGGTTAAAACAAAATAAAACAAACACTAGACCTATATTCCCATTTTCCTGCTAAAATGAAGGTTACAGAAAAAGGAAACATGATCAGAACAATTAACACCAATGCTCTATACAATCAAAGATTTCAATCATTACCATATTAATTTTATTATAACTAAACATTAAGTTGGTCCAAAAAAAGTAGCTCAAGGGAAAAATTAATCAAATGTTTATTTAGGGGGAAGACATTATCAATTTAAGAAGCATTAGACTGACATGTATACTTTAATGAATTGAGCTAAAATTATATTTTACAAGAGGACAAATATATCAATATTAAATGAGATTGAAAGCTAAAAGGTTGAGAGTATAGGTAAAGAAATTATTTTAAAATATTTTAAATTATAAATTATATTCTCTTTAACTGTATTAGTGTAAATAATGTCTACTTGTAACTACGTTAACATATTTCTATACACTATTCTGTTTGTGATTAAAAGTTATTCAAATACTCTGATATTAACATATTGCTGTATACTATTATGTTTGTGATTGAAAGCATTTATTATAAATAAATTATCTTAAATTTCTCGAAAAAAGTCAGCATTTTAATATTGATGACAGTGTTTCCTTAAGCTTTCCCCATTTGACAGCCACTTCATGAACTTTAGACATAAATGCATATGCTATATTTTAGGTACATTTAAAAATGTTAAGCATAAATTTGTATAAAAATAAAAGATATTTTAAACATTGTTTCATATCATTTACAGAAAAGCTGTCATCTGTACATTTTTATTCATGATTTAAATGTCACAATGATGGTTGCCTTACTAAGTAAGTTTCATATCCAATTGGTTTCTTTGCTTCTTCTTTATTTGTACTATTTTAGAGAAGCCCAGCACTAAATCAATCATCACCAGAAATAGTGGCAAATGTTTGGTGTTTCTTTCAGATAATTAAGTGTCTTTGGAATAAATAAATATGTAGTGTTTTTCCCCCTCACTGCCCAGAAGTGATGGGTTCAGGATATTCAGAATACCAAATACCTTGCAGATGATATCACCTGAATAAATAAGATGAAATAGAAATGATCTTTTTATTATTGGTGTTATATGAGAGAACATTCCTTTTTCCCTCCAAAATTGTGTGATTTTCTTTTCCCCTTCACCAGCTGGTGAATTTTAGTTTGGAAAATGCATCTGTCCAGGAATCCTAAGAAATAAACAGCAAAGACTTACATCCATGCCATAATTTTTTGGTTAGTTCCTTCATCACCAAATCAGTATTGGAAAACATAATGTTGACCATGAAATATTGTCCATGAGAATTTCCTTGTCACTCACATGTGCTTTGACAATCCTTATCTGAAGACATCTATTCCAGGCTACATCAGGAGTCCAGGAAAACCAGTAACCAAGTTAAAAATCACCTCAATTCCTAGAGTGTGGGCCTCCCGTCATAGATGGGATGAATAAATGCTGTGTGTCTCTCTTTAAGTATCACGTATGCACCAAATGTTGCTACTTGTTCTATACTTACATATTACATTCTGTAGTAAAATATCTGCTAGCCTGATCCAAGATGGCAATTGCTTTTCCACAGTGGAGACAGATTCCAGGAGTGCCCATTTGGTTTCATAATGTTGCCAAAACCTCATTATGCTTTCTCTCTGAACATAAAATTTATCTTTAAACTTGTGGTTGGTTTTATAACCATCTCAATCACCATATGACATTTACATTTTTTTTAAAACAGAGGGTCAAGTTAAATTATGTTGCTGTGATTTTAGTGCCTCCCCCCATCTTTTGCAACAAAATGCATTAATTTTGATGAGGAAAATGTTATTTTACTTCCTAGACCAACTTAAAAGGTTCAACAGAAAGGTCCCTGTGGTTTTTTAGAAAGCTGCTGAAAGTTTCAAAGTCTTTATTGTCACTATGTGGCATATTTGTTGAAATTACGAAATGGGTAAAGAAACAAATTTAAAAATAACTAACATCTTAATTTCCTGTTCAAATTTTTCTTTTGTGGTTACTTGAATGAATCACTGTACAACCGTTATATTCTAACACAAACATTATATATATATTTTTTATTTTAAACAATATTTTATTTATTATTTTTAGAGAGAGGGGAAGGGACAGAGGCAGAGAGGGAGAGAGATATGAATGTATGGTTGCCTTTCAGCTGCCTCCAGCTAAGGACCTAGCTGGAGACCTGGCCTGAAATTTGGTTATGTGCCCTGACTGGAGAATCAAACCAGTGACCTTTGGGTTTGCAGGCCTGTGCCTTATCCTTTGAGCCACCAGCCAGGGTGAACAAACATATTTTACATTTGCATTGGAATCTTGATTCCCAATCACATTTTTAAAAAGATTTTATTTATTATTTTTAGGGAGAGGGGTAGGGAGAGAGGCAGAGTGGGGAGAGAAACATCAATATATGGTTGCATTTCACCTGCCTCCAGCTATGGATCTGGCTGGAGACCTGGATGGCAACCTGGTTATGTGCCCTGACTGGCAAATCGAAGCTTTGGGTTTGCAGGCCAGTGCTTTTTCCACTGTGCCATCAGCCAGGAGGTCAATCACATTTTTTTTTTATATTAACCTCAACATTTGTAGTTTCACTAAGTGATTTCAAGCTGGCATCTGTTTTTCATGAACAGGTGATAGAAGTCAAATTCTAACAATAAAAATAGAATAAAATAGAAATAAACAGAAAAAAATTACAATAATACATTTAAGTCTGAATATTGGCTGATATCACATGACCAGTAAAACCTCTGCAATGTATTTACAGACTTAAAAAACCTAAAGGGACTTAATAAACAAAACAAATGCCTATGAAATTCATCTTTAAACTCACATTTCAAAAATATTTCATGTGTGTACACAATTTTTCTCTTATTTTTTCCTCTTAAATTACAATATTAAGACAGAACAACTAGCAGATCACTTTTGCACCTCACTTTGAGAAATATTTGTATCTAGATATTTATTAGCATCAAAAATATTGAGCCTCCAGTGCTCGCTTTGGCAGCACATATACCAAAATTGGAACGATACAGAGAAGATTAGCATGGCCCCTGTGCAAGGATGGCACACAAATTCGTGAAACATTCCATATTTTAAAAAAATTGTTTTTGAGCCTCCAAAAAGAATCTTTTCAAAATTTTAGTGATTCTTTTAGCTTGTTTTTTTTATTCCCCCTCATTTCTCATGTATTTATTGAGTTTGACTATTTACCATGAGTTGTATAAAATACTACAAGAGACACCAAGAAAATAAAGACATGTTCTCTGCCTTGCAGTTTATAATGAACAGATACTGAAGGTATGGAAACAGCTAGTCATAATTCAAGGCAAGCTCTGGATAGGGCTGTACTTAAATGGTAAGGATCTGGTAGGCTCACAGGAGAGAGAAAGTCACTGGCATGATCAGCAATGTCCCCAAGAAAAAATGCATCTCAGGTGAACCTTAAAGGAACATGGATAATGCACAAGGTTTGAAAAGCATAACTTCTCTGGTGTGGCTGGAAGAGATGATGCAAAAAGAAAGGCTAGAAATAATGACTGGGTCAGGTTAGAATGATTTTAAAATGCCTTGCGATGAAGAGTTCATTTTTTCACAAAGGAGGAGCTATCAAAAGTTTCTGAGAAATAGAAACAAAAGTATTAGGCCTGAGTTTTAGGAAAATCACCAACAAACATGGGTTTATTCTGAAGAAACAGAAAAGAATAATCCATATGGTCAAATTAGGAAGGTTTGAGTCAACATATGTGAAGGAAAAGAGCAGGTACACTTTCTGAAGTCACCGGGAATCAGGAAGGGAGGTGTAGCTATTCCTTCCCAGCCCAAGAGAAGGATAGTAGAGGAGGCAAGATGTGTGCAGAGAGGCACAGACAATTACACAGCCAGATTTTATGATTTCAACACCCATACTTCTATATAAGCACACCTATAATCATATGTACATACAGTTGCACACCCACATACACACACTTGCATGTATGTATGAATGTTGTATGTGTGTTCATAGAACCTGGATGAATATGAACTTCATGCTTTACATGAATCCAAATTTTGTCAATATGATAAATGCTGTGACTGAAATCTGGTTCACAAAATATGGCCCAAGTAGGCAGTTACTTAGCTTTCAAAATTGACTTATGATTAATGAGGGCAGGTAAAGCATGCATCAGCTTAAGGAGAAGACAGTGTATTAGAAAGGCCCTGAATCAAGGACCTGAGGCTGCTCTCTGATTCTTTCACATACAAGATTCCTATTCTCCAGCTATTTACCTCACTTCTCTGACCTCACCCATTTCCACCCCAGACCATGTTCCCACCAGTTATTTCTAACCCAGCCTAACTTCTGAGCAGAAAACCTCACAATCATACAAAATATTCTACTACCAGGAGTAGTATAGAGGAGGTAAATTTGTTGAATAATAACTATCACATGAAATTAAAAAATACTGCATTGTGCAGGTAATATGCTTTGCTCTTTCATGGCTAAGGTTTTCCATCTCTGTTATAAGTACATATTATGAAACTACACACCCTTTTAAAAACTAGAAGTAAAAAAAATCTTCAAATATTTTGAAGGAAATGCTATTCTCATATATTAACAGATACGATTTTTTAAAAGATTATATTTATTTATTTTTATAGAGATGGGAAAGGAGGGAGAAAGAGAGGGAGAGAAACATCAGTGTGTAGTTGCCTCTGGCACAGCCCCCACTGGGGACCTGATCCACAACTCAGGCATGTGACCAGACTGGGAATCGAACTGGCAACCCTTTAGTGTGAAGGCCGGTGGTGCTCAATCCACTGAGCCACACCAGTCAGTGAACAAATATGTTTTTGAGCCCCATAACCTGTCTTACTGAAGCATTAAGGTGGTTCTAGGTAAACAGAGAGGGAAAGGCAGGTGGTACTCATCATTAGACCAGGACAAAAGCCTTAACCTGGACTGTTTGGGGAAACCTGGATGCTCCCTCTGGTTATAGGGAACTGCATTAATATAAGTTACATAAATTATAATTACATTTCTCTCATATGTGACTTCTTGGACTGTGTTCATTCCCACATCCACGCATTTATGAAATAGTCATCCTTTTTAGCTACCAAATAGGCAAAGGTAAATGACTGAGCTTCAATGGAAATGCCAGTTAAGGAACTTTTTATTTTCTTTTTGGCATTTAAGTGGCTAATGTTTTATTTGTAAAACACACTGTTTTATTTGTTAATCCTTGGCCACTAGAAGGTCAGTCACTAGATGCCACTTGCATACATCAGCACCAGATAACTGGAAAGGACTCTATGCAGCAAATCTCCTCAGTAATTTCTCTAAACAGTCTCAGAAATGTGAAGGTGTGTTGATGCAACTTTTTTTTTTAAGATTTTATTTATTATTTCCAAAGATAGGGGAAGGGAAAGAGGCAGAGAGGGAGAGAAACATCAATGTATGGTTGCCTTTCACCTGCCTCCAGCCACGGATTTGGCTGGAGACTTGGCTTGCAACCTGCTTATGTGCCCTGGCTAGGGAATCGAACCAGTGACCTTTGGGTTCGCAGGCCAGCACCTTATCTGCTGTGCTACCAGCCAGGGTTCATGCAACTTTTTAATCAGACTTAACCAACACCTGCTCTCCAGGATCTCAAACAGACAAAACTATTAATTTCGGGGTCAAGATTTTACCAGGACTGATATTGAACAAATCCACATGACGTTTTCCCTAATACCTTCTGTTTGGAACCCAAAAAATAAATGCCAAATACTTTGAGCTGAGGCAACATTTGCATCTTTATCTCATCGCAAGGTATAAGCCAGGAATTATGGAGAAACATATGTCAATAGTAATAAAACAGTTACGTGTGTTCACTATCTGTTTTGAAGATTAACTGCCTACCACATTGCTGTATTTAAAGCACGAGACCATTTCAGATTTAATACACATCCCCCAGCCCCGCTCTTTGCCATGAAATATAGTCTAGGAAAAGACACAATTTACATAACTTACAACCAGAGGATTTCACTAATATAAACAATTCTGGTGCATAACAGTTGGCACCCAAAAAGACAATTTATGAACTCCCTTCTCCTCCCTTCTGCCATATCCAGGGTGGCATGCTCATTGTTTTCCTCATAAAAATCTGTGATCGCTTCTGCAAGAGCTACTACAAGGACTGACTTTTATTTCATTTTTATAAGCACGAATGAGCAGATGAAATTCAGAGGGGCCAAAATGAATGCTAAATTTCAATCTGTCAGATTCCAAAATGGCAATGACATTAAGCCTCCAGATCATAGCTGCTAATGGAATTACTAGAACATTGTCAAGCTTTAGGGATGTTTTTAAAATGTAGCTGTGATACATGCCAAGTCCCTTAATGATTAGACAAAGATTAAAGATAGACCTAAGTAGACCTAAAATACTCCACTACTCAAACCACTGAATAATCACAACCTCTGAGTACATACAAATAAATAAGCAAATGAAAATAATCCAGATATTGATGATTAAATGTGGTAAAAACTGGAGATGAACCTCTTTTCTACTAAGAAATGAATGACTCATTCCAACCCATTCTTAACTACCAAGACATTAATTTTTATCAGTGAAATATAATTTTATGTAAATTATATCTAGTAATGCAGAAACTGCTTTAAGCAGTCTGCATAAAATAAACAATAAATGTCATGCTTCTAAAGACCTTCAGTACACACTTGCAACAGCAAAAATAGCAATGGAAATAAAGGATTTTGGAGATATTTGAGTTTTTCTTCCTTTTTATTTAACTTATTGGGGTGACACTGCTTATAGATGGAAGATTGAGTGTTTTGAGGGAGAAATAATTGACTTCCCTAAAAAATCTTTTAGACCAATTCAGCTGAGCATATAACACTTCTGTAAAGATTAAAAATGCTAAAGCACAAGAAACATGGCATGTTCATTTGATATAGCTTCCACTCCTTGAATTTTACACTAGAGACCTAAAAAAAGAATAGCTTAAGTTTCTAATAGTCCATTATGAGATCTTTTGCATGCATAAATTCTCAGTATTTCATAAATACGATAACTATGAAAAAATCTTTCATGCCTTACACTTAGAAAATGAACCCTTGTGGAATATTACCTTTTACAACCACAGCAAACAGAAGTTAAATATTTATAAAACAAAATATATTGGAATTATATCAATTCTTGTGGGAGTGGATTTAACACTTTAAAAGAATCAACCTGAACTTAGTAGTTTTATGTGCATTAATAGTGCATGTGTAACAAATCTCTACAGAAATATCAAAACTGATAGAGTTCCCTAATTTTCAGTTTATGTCAGAATTTATAAACAGGGGCTGTGTAGTTAACATTAACAGAATTATTTTACTAGTTGATTAACAGCATTATCATTGATTAGTTTGGTTTTTAAGAAAAATATAAGAAAAGTAAAAATAACTACTGCTGATGCTGGTATATGTAATGATTAGGTAATGAAAACAACCACCATTGGGGAAACATGTACCTCAGACAAGGGTTTCATCTCCAAAATATATAAAGAATTCATATGATTCAATACCAGGAAAATAAATGACCCAATTAAAAGACAGACAAAGGACCTGAATAGACATTTTTCCAAGGAGGATATTCAGAGGGCCTACAGACATATGAAAGGATGTTCAACATCACTAGCTATGAGGCAGATGCAAATAAACATAAAATATATGTGATACCACCTCATACCAGTCAGAATAGCCAACAACAAATGCTGGAGAGGATGTTGAGGGAAGGGAACCCTAGTGTACTATTGGTGGGAATGCAGGTTGGTGCAGT
The DNA here is from genome assembly GCA_004026585.1 of Noctilio leporinus. Classification (NCBI taxonomy): domain Eukaryota; kingdom Metazoa; phylum Chordata; class Mammalia; order Chiroptera; family Noctilionidae; genus Noctilio; species Noctilio leporinus. Next base: position 50,601 of record PVIW01008453.1, read on the forward strand.
CACTGTGGAAAACAGCATGGAATTTCCTCAAAAAGTTAAAAATGGAACTTCCTTCTCATTCAGCAATTCTGCTGCTGGGATTATACCTGAAGAATCCTGAAACACCAGTTTAGAATAACCTATGCACCTCTATGTTCATAGAAGCATTATTTATAATAGCCAAGTGTCGTAAACAGCCTAAGTGCTCATCAGCAAATGAGTGGATCAAAACACTGTGGTATATCTGCACAACGGAATACTACACAGAAGAAAGAATTCCTACCTTTTCGTAATAGCATGGATGGAACTGGGGAGTATTATGCTAAGTGAAATAAGCCAGTAGGTGTTAGACAAATACCATATGATCTCACTTTTAACAGGAACCTAATGAACAAAACAAACAAAAGAGCAAAATAGAACCAGTCACATGGAAACAAGGAACAAATTGACAGTGAACAGAGGGGACTGGGGAAAGGGATAAGGAGGAAAGAAGGGGAAGGGTCTAGTCAAAGAAGATGTATAAATGACACATGAACATAAACTCAAGGATAGGATTGACGGTGGATTCAGGGGGATGGTAGGTGGAACAAGAAGAGCAACGGAAAAAATTGGAACAACTGTAAAAGAACAACAATTAAAAGGGGGGAAATAAAATAAAAATAAATTTAAAAAAGAAAATGATACAGAAAAGGAGAAAATAGTGAAATTCTTTCTCCCTTAACTTCATCCATTTCTCCAAAGGCAACTACTATAAATAAATTTTCTTTCTGTAGCCTCCTAGAAAATTTAAAATGTGATTACAAATAAATGTATGTATTATGTGCATGCTTTCACATATCAAACAGTATATATCTTGCCTTTAAAATTATAAAGTTAGTCTATCTTAAGGTTAGAAAAGATGCTGAGAGTGAAGACTGATTTGGGATGGAAGTTACCAACTACCACATTATATGATTCATGTATATAGGCAATATATATTCTCATATTAGCATTTAAATTAGATGAAGTTCCTTTCAAATAGATAGTGGAAATAGACATTTCTAGCAATGAAGGTACTCAAACTGAAGATGCCTAGGAAAATGTATGAATGCTATAGTAAACATCATTATTCAAATGTGAACATACCTAATCTCTGCCTCAACAGACTCTGGTTAGTTTAGGACCACATAGGAAATCAACCACAAGCTCAAAAAATAACTAGAATAATATTCTACAAAATTATTTAAATCCTAGATTTTTTTAAACCTCAAATTAGTAAATATCATAATTCCTACTCTGTTGGGACTAACTTAGTACTGCAGGTGCCATTATTTCTGAAGGCTTCAACTGGTGAAACGTATAAAAAAGAAACAGAGAATATTGAGGAAAATGGAACTTCTGCATGGCAAAGAAAAAAAATCAATCTATTATTTGGGATGGAAAACTCCAAAAAGAATAAGTTATAGTTCTAGTAGCTTAAAATAAAGTTGAGTTGTATTATCGGAGCGAGTGGGCTCTGACTCAGAAACCAAATTCATTTTTTACTGTGGTTTGGCACTACTTCTAGGACAGTTTCACAAAAGTGAGTTCTGCAATACACCATTTCTGTAATATATTTCACAAAAGTAGCATTCCAGAGTAAAATAAGTTTTAAAGAAAAAAAAAACTGCTTAATTTACTATACCTAAAATATTATCATTCAACATGTAATAACTATATAAGCTATTGACATATTTTAATTTTTTTGTATTAACTTTCAAAATCCAGTATGAACTTTATAATGTATCATAATTTGAACTAGCCACATTTTAAGTGGCTACCATATTGAACAGTGCAAATTTAAAGAATAAAGAAGACTAAAACTTTTGGGTATAAAAATAGAAATTATTTATTTTATTTTATTTTTCTGGCTCAGGAGAAGTCTGCCTATAACTAAGCAAATGAAGGTAGGACCTGGGATGAGATGAGATTTTTCTTTCGGGGACAATAAATAAAAGGAACTGGATTAAAATATTTCTTTTTTTTTTTTAATTTTATTGTTGTCGTATTACATCCATCCCCTTTTTGCTCCCCTCTGTCCCCCTCCCCACGCACCCATTCCCCCAAAAGTCAATCCCACCTGTTGTCCATGTCCATGGTTCCTTTATACTAGGTTCTTGTCTAAGCTGCTCCCCTTTCTTGCCTCTGCCTCCCCCCTCCCCCCAACCTCTTTCCCCCTGACCACTGAAGGCCTATTCACTGTATTCATATATTTGGTTCTGTTTTGGTTGTTGTTAGTTTTGTTCATTATTGTCCTGTAATGGGTGAGATTATATGATACTTGTCCTTCACTGACTGGCTTATTTCACTAAACATAATACTCTCCAGTTTTTAATAGACATTTTTGAAGGCAATTAATTAAATGATGTTTCTAGTGTAATATTTATAAAAATATATATGTAAATGTATTTGTGCATGTGTTGATAATATTGCAATTGATATGACTTTAAAAAGTAAATTTTAAACAAATGAATTAATATAAGCATTTTGAAATAATGAAAAGAAACCTTTGTATTAATATGATTTAAGAAGCTGATAGTTAGAAGGTAGTAATTAAATGGTGAATTGTCTGGATGTGAAAAAAAAAAAAGAAAAGACGTACATATTGGTAGTTACAGAGTAGACAGGGGTACATTAAGAATAATAAAGGAGGCCCTGGCTGGTGGCGCAGTGGATAATGCGCCAGCCTGTGAAACTAAAGGTTGCTGGTTTGATTCCCCAGTCAGGGCACATAACCAGGTTGCAAGCCAGGTCTCCAGCCAGGTCTGTAGCTAGAGGCAGGTGAAAGGTAACCATATATGGATGTCTCTCTCCCTCTCTGCCTCTCTCCCTTCCCCTTTCTCTAAAAATAAAAATAAATACTTAAAAAAAAATAAAGGAAATAGAGAAGCCAAAGAACTTATATGCATGACACACGGACATAAACTAAGGGGAACATTGCCTGGGGGAATGAGGGGTTTCAGGCGGAGGGGTGCAAATGGGAAAAATTGGGACAATACCAAAATCAATAAAATATATTTTTAAATTATACTTATATACATTAGAATTATTTTCTTTTTAATAAAATATTATCTTTATAAGGTTTTCAGCCCTGGCTGGTGGCACAATGGATAAGGCACTGGCCTAGGAATCCAAAGGTCACTGGTTCCACTCCCAGCCAGGGCACATAACCACATTCCAAGCCAGGTCTCCAGCCAGGTCCATAGCTGGAGGCAGGTGAAAGGCAACCATACATGGATGTCTCTCTCCCTTTCTGCCCCTCTCCGCCCCTCTCCCTTCCCTTCTCTATAAAAATAATAAATAAAATAAGATAAATATAAATATTTTAATAATTAAAATAAAATAAAAATAAAAGGTTTTCAAAATTATCATATTGTTATTATTTAAACGGTCCCACAGTAACTGATACTTCCATTACTTTTAGTTGGGAGAGTGTAGATTGGGAAAGTATATAAATAAATATGGAATCAACATCATTGTGCAAACATGTTCATGGACTTTTGCAAATATATGCATAGTGAAAATTCCTGCAATGCATATGATGTCTTGATGTCAAAAGTATTGGCTGTGCAAACTGTTTTAATTATATTGCTATTGGCTTGATACTTTTGGGACAGAACTGGTATTAGTCAAAAGATATGCACATTTAAATTTCTGCTAAATATCTTCAAACCTCCACAAATAAGTTACTATATCTTATAACCTTGCTCTATTTTCAAATTTAATTATTTGTCAGTCATGTTGGTATAAAATATTAGATTTTTTTATGGTTTATATATATATATATATGAATATATATATATATATATGAATCATTGCTGAATGAGACTAAATTATTTGTGCTAAATGTCCATTTTGTTATTATTTATAAATTTACTATTCATATCCTTTTCCTGTTTTTCTACTGTTGCTTGCTTTTGTATATCAGATATTTAAAAGCTTAAGAAAAATTTGTCTTACTCTAATTTATGTAAATGTTTTTCTCCAATTTGTCATTATTTCTTTTGTTCTTTCTCATATTGTTTTCTACCCACACAGTCTTTGTTTTCTAATATGTTTTATGTTGTGCAGTTTATTGATCATTTCTTTATAAATTCTGGATGCACTTTATAAAGAGCTTCACTCTGACAAGATTATAAATACATTTGGCAATACCTTTTAAAACTTTATAGGCTCTTTTTTATGTTTACTACTTTCTTTCATCTAGAGTTTATTTTTTACTTATTTTTTTAAAGATTTTATTTCATTATTTTCAGGAAGAGGGGAAGGGAGAGATGCAGAGGGAGAGAGACATCAATGTATGGTTGCATTTCACCTGCCTCGTGCCACAGATCTGACTGGAGACCTGGCTTGCAACCTGGTTATGTGCCTTGGCTGGGGAATCGAACCTGCGATTCCGGTGAACCCGGCTGGGTTCACAGTCCGGCACCTTACCCACTGTGCTACCAGCCAGGGTCCTAGAGTTTATTTTGAACTAAAAAACAAAGTAGGGATTCAGTTTTCTTTTCCTGCAATAGTTCACTAGTTGTTCCACACTATATATCAAGTAATCTCTTTTCTAAATGATTTTTAACAAATATTTTTGCCACAAGATAGGTGTTACAAATACATAGGTCTGTGGTAGCCTCTCTTTTGGCTTTCTCCACTACCAGATCATTTTCAATACTACAACCTCAGGTTGCATTTTAATATCTAGTATAGTTCGTTCTTCTCACAATTTTCTTCTTTAAAATTACCATGAATAGTCTCAAATGTTCCTTTTCCAGGTGAATTTTAATTTTAGTAGCAAAATGCTGAATTCTTCCAAATTTTTGTTGTTTTCTATATATTGTATAAATTTTCTTTTGATTTCTCTGACATCAAGTATTACTTGAAACATTTTTGTTCTTTGCTTTTAAGCTGGTTGGGTTTTATGTTTTCCTTCTACTAAGTTCTAATTTTATTGCATTGTGCTCAGAGATGTGCTTTATATTATTTTACTTTTGGGAACAATACTAAAGTTTTCTTTAAGGTTTAATATATGCTTCACTTCTCTATATGACTCATAGGTATAGAAATATAGATGGATTCTCTAGAGGTATCAATTATTCTTTCACACATCCATCTAACCATCCAACCATCTAGTTATCTACCTCTATATCTACATATATATTTAAAGCTTCTCAGTGATTTTATTCAGACCTTATCCACTGTAACTATTTTTTGTCAACATAATTTTTAGTGGCTGACATGACAGGTTAAGTTCTCTTGCTAGCACTGGATTTCTGTTAAATTGTCTTTGCATTTCCCATGATTGATTACTTTAAATTTGATTTATTTATTTGTGTTACATTGCAGTAATAGGCACTATTTCCTTTATATCTATTTATGTAAAAGTGTAGTCAACTTTCCATGTTATACTTTCTAAATGTAATGCTTCTTTGTTTTTATACTTCTATGTAAATTGTCTTTTTTTTTTAAAATTATGTGATAATGTGTTTGTTTTTCCCTCTGGTGATTTGATAGCTTTAAAGTTTGTTTTTAGTCATTCTGTTCTGCACAGTCCTCTCATTGTGCCTGGGTTTACTTAGCTCCCCTTAAAAACTACAGTTTGATGTCTGTTTATATATGTGGCCAGATGGCAAGAGGTAGAGTGTGGGCAAAGGCCAGCTTTGGTTTTGGGTAGTCTTGGTGAGTGAGTTTGAGCTTTGCCTTATCTTCTCTCTCTTTTTTTAAATATTCTTTTATGCCAATTAGCTTCTTCCTTCCCAATAGCCATGTTATCTCCCCCGTCAGACGCAACAGAAATAAGAAGATGTTAAGGCCTTAGACAGGTTGAAATCAACATCATTTGGGGATTCTTGCATATTCTTCCCAATTCATTTCTACTCCTTATCCAATTTACTTATTTTCTTTCATGTTTTCTGATCAACTAAATCCTTATTGCTGCTGAAGAAGATTAGCTCTAAATGTTGATAATCATTTTGCTTTGTATGCCCATCAGCAGAGAGATGCCTAAATGGAGAAATCCAGAAATTATTACTCATTCCTGTGAGTGAGAAGACTGCCAGCCTTACAAAAATGCCCATGTTATCTCCCTCAAGCCTGCTTCATTAGTTGCTCTATAGTATGGGGGTGGGGGTATTTTTCAGGACTTTATTTTACATCTATTTATTTTATATGGGGAACAGTTTAGAAGAACATGGTAGGTTGCTAAAGCCACAGTACAGATTCCGGGAGTAAGATCTGCATTCTTTACTAAATACTAGTATTTTTTTTTTTCTAAGATTTTATTTCATTATTTTTAGAAAGAGGGGAAGAGAGACAGGCAGAGAGGGGGAGAGACATCAATGTATGGTTGCTTTTCACCTGCCTCCAGCCACAGACCTGATTGGAGACCTGGTTGCAACCTGGTTATGTGCCCTGGCTGGGGAATCGAACCTGCGACCTTTGGGTTCGCAGGCCGGCGCCTTATCCACTGTACTACCAGCCAGGGCTCTAACTACTAGTATTTTCCTCTGATTGATGGAAGGTGTTTCCTTTGATTTACTATAAATCTTGTTTACAAATATTAACTTAATAATATACTGTTGTTGTCTTTGAGAAGTGCTATTTTAAAATGTAAAATTAAGGTCCTGGCTGGTAGCAAAGTGGATAAGGTGCCAGCCTGCGAACCCAAAGGTCACTGGTTCGATTCCCAGCCAGGGCATATAACCAGGTTGCAAGCCTGGTCTCCAGCCAGGTCCTTAGCAGGAGGCAGGTGAAAGGCAACCATACATTGATGTCTCTCTCCCTCTCTGCCTCTCTTCTTTACCCTCTCTCTGGAAATAATAAATAAAACCTCAAAAAAATAAGTAAGTAAATTTTTTAAAAGATAAAATATGAAATTAATTTGTATCACATTATAATTAAAATTTAAATATTAATAGAAAAAAATGGGAATGGAAATGAAATAGAAGTGGGTACTAAGCCGCATGGAGAATTGAGGCAACCCTGTTTTAAGACATCTAACCCTCCCTCTGCTTATTTCTGCTTCTGTCCACCTGACAGAAATGAACTCTCTTTATGAATTCTATTCACCTGAGTAACCAGGTTCCCATGTAAATGCTACAAAAACAGACTTAAGGGGCAGAGGCGTAAAATAGCAAAAACCTTTTAGATCTGCCACCTGATTTTCACCAGGCTCATTCTGGCCTGGACAAAAAGAGCCTGTTTTCCATAAATTTATGTTACAAAACTACAACCATTGCAAGCAGTCATAGTTAGGAACAAAGTCTGGCATTCAGCAAAGCCTGCCTTAGAAATGCATTCTGAATGAAAACAATTTGGATGATTAAACTCATTTATATATAAAATCTAAATTTGTTATTAAATTGTAGTCATACCAAAAAATTATCTATGAAGTCATTTAAGTAGTCTCTTCTTCAGCGCATCTAGAATAGACTTGTTTTTGTTGTTTTTAGTGTTTGAGGCCAATAGTCATCAGGTGTTTTTTTTTTTTTATAATTTTTATTATATTTTTTTCCTTTCCCGTGTAGTCCCCCTGTAGTCCCCTTTTTCCTCTTCCCCCTGTGATTCATATCCATGAGTCATCTTTCCTTTTTGGTCAAGTTTTCCACCACCTAACCTCTCTACTCAGCTATCATCCTACACTCCATCTATGTGTTTGTCTCTATTTTGCTTATTAGTCCAATTTGTTCGTTAAATTCCATATGTGGTATTTCTTTCTTTGACTGGCTTATTTCACTTAACATAATGTTCTCCAGGTTCATTCACTCTCAAAGGGGAAAGTTTCTTCTTTTTTAAGGCCAAATAGCATTCTATTGTCTAAATGCCTCATAGTTGTTTTATCTGCTCATTTACTGATGGACACTTAGTTTCCTTCCATATCTTGGAGATTGTAAATAATGCTGCAATAAACAAACATAGGGGTGGTTATGTTCTTCTGTGTTACTGTTTTGGTTTCCTTCAGATATATCCCCAGAAGTGAAATTGCAGGGTCAAAAGGGCATTGGGTTTTATATTGAACTAAAGTTAAAGTAAAAAAGTTGAATTCAACTTTTTAGGAACCGTTCAACTATGTAATGTGACATGTAAATCATGCACCTTAGCGGAGGAAGTAGGAAGTGACAGGAAGCTCTATTGTGTTAGTTCCAGTGTCCCTATTAATTATACTATAGAAATTGTGTTTCTAAGGATTCCTAAATTAAAAAAATATATATAGGAAATTAAAGTCTCCACAAAAATGGTAAGTTAGTAATATATTCCCAAAGATAAGTATAATATTAAAAAGCTAACCTTTATAATATATGAATTTCTTTTAATTCATATATTAAATATAGATTTTAGATTTTAAAAAAGTTTTCCCAAAATAACTTAAGTTAAATTAATAACATAGCTCATTTTTGCCTATTGAAAACACAAGTATATAATTTGGTTCTGACATCTTTATCTTTTTTTTGTTGCTATTAAAAAACATAGTATAAAAATATAATTTAATAATTAAATAAATATACTAAAACAGAAGCATCTATAGTCCCTATTCTTTCCAAATTTTCAAATAGCTTAAACTGACAAGAAAGAAGCATAAAGTAATCATAAACTATTTATTTTACTGGGGATTTTATTTTGTAATCATCTCTCTCTAATGAGGTACTTTCAATGAGATAGAAATAAAAAAGTAGATGGAAAAAAGTATGATCCCCAGATATGTAATGACCATCCTTGAAATGCTGTGTGGTTTAAAGGACTACACATGAATGACAGCCTGCGAACCCAAACGTCGCTGGTTCGATTCCCCAGCCAGGGCTCATAACCAGGTTGCAAGCCAGGTCTCCAGCCAGATTCGTGGCTAGAGGTAGGCAAAAGACAACCATACATTGATGTTTCTCTCCCTTTCTGCCTCTGTCCCTCCCTCTCTTGCTGGAAATAATAAATCCAATTAAAAAATAATAAAATAAAGGACTACACATGAAAAAGAGTATGTATCTGTATAATAGAGATAAATGAGATAGAATCCAAATTCTCTGTTCAAATGCATCAATACCATTTAAAATCAAACAGATTCAAACCTAATTTTGCCTTAAAATAACTTTCAAAAGAAAAAAATATAATATATATGATTCCTACCTGTAACCTGAGCACATAACTAGAATTTCTTTACTAGGCAACTATAGCATATGAAAAAGGCAACTTGATCGTACTTTAGAAAATTAAAGTAGGGTCTTACTCCTTAAAGATGTCTCTTGATTGTGTAATGAGAAAAAAAAGATGTATCCAGGGAAAATAGGTCTGTTCACAAAGTATCCAGACATATACTATGAAAAACAGAGACATTTATTGAACAAGATACAAGAAACATTATGCATAGGACAATGACATCTCATTCTCCTTCAAAGTAGGTACCTTGGGACCTCACCCAGTTCTCCCAGCATTTCTTCCACTGCTCAAAGCACTCTGCAAAATCCTTTGTTGGAACTGCTATCAGTTGCCCCATTATAATTTCCTAAATCTCATCAATGGTCTGAAATCTCTTTCCTTTCAAAGGTGTTTTTAATTTGGGAAAAAGCCAGAAGTCATAGGACACCAAATCTAGGCTATAGGGTGGCTGAGTCACCTGGGTGATTTGATATTTTGCCAAAAACTCTGCTCAAGACATATTACATGAGCATGCGTGTGATCATGATGAAGCTGCTGATCACCAGTTGCCCGTAGCTGTGGCCTTCTGAATCATCTGAATAGTTTCCATGGAGTAATGTTTAAGCTTAGTACAAAATTTGATGCAGATTTGCCGCTCTACTTGCTCAGTCATTTTAAATATGACAGCCATACAATACACATGCTCATTCAACTGGTGTTTCCTGCCCCTACTGACTAGTACAGTCAAGTTGTCACTGTTCTTCAAACATGTGCATTCTAATTCACTCTCCTTGGCTCCAAGAACCATGCAGACTGTTCTTGTTATATTAACAATGGCTGGACTTTTTACGGACAGACTTTGTATATAGCATGGGTAGATCAGACAAAGGGATGATTGTGAACTGAGCAAGACGAAGCAGCAGGACAGCACTAGGTTTGAACAAACTGCTCAGAATGGTGTGGGTTTAAAATGTGTCAATCATTTACTTCTAGCAAGATGAGAGGTTTCCCAAAGAAGAATCTATTAAGGTTCTATGCAGCCAATAGGAGCTTAAAATATAGGGATTAAGTTCAATAGGGTAAATACAATTTTATTTTTAAAAACTTTCTGCAATCAAAATTACAAATGTTCTCAACAAAATATTGGCCAATCGGATTCAGCAGTATATTACAAAGATCATACACCATGATCAAGTGGGCTTCATCCCAGGGATGCAAGGATGGTACAACATTCGTAAATCAATCAATGTAATACACCACATCAACAAATTGAAAGATAAAAACCATATGATCATATCAATAGATGCTGAAAAAGCATTTGATAAAGT
>PVIW01008454.1:0-39584 GCA_004026585.1 Noctilio leporinus
AAAAAAAAAAATAAATAAAAAAATAAAGTACATACTGGACTTTGAAGAGTTATTACAAAAAATTTAAAATGTGCCAATAGCTTACATAATCATTACAGTTAAATGATTATATTTTAGATATGCATAGCAAGATTAAGCAGTTTTTCATCTTTAATACTGATTTTACTCTGGAACGCTACTTTTGTGAAATATATTACAGAAATGGTGTATTGCAGAACTCACTTTTGTGAAAATTGTCCTAGACACAGTGCCAAACCCATAGTAAAAAAGGAATTTGATTTTTGAGTCAGATCCTCCCCCCTCAAATAATATAACTCAACTTTATTTTAAGCCACTGGAACTACAACTTATTCTTTTTGGCATTTTCCATCTTAAATAGTAGATTTATATATTTATTTATTTATTTAGGCTGTGTGCAGGTCTTACTTCTTTCAATACCCTCTGTTTTTCTTCTACATGTGTTTTACCAGTTGAAGCCTTCAGAAATAATGGCACTTGTAATGCTCAGCTGGTCCCCAGAGTAGAAATTATGTCTACTAAGTCGAGGTAAAAAAAAAAAAATCCCTAGGATTTAAATAATTTTGTATAATGGTATTCTAGCTATTTTTTGAACTTGTGGTTGACTTTCTGTTAGTTTAGTGTGGTCCTAAACTAACCCCTGAACTATTTAAGAGTCTGTTGAGGTAGAGATTAGGTATGTTCACATTTCAATAATAAAGTTTACTATAGCATTCATTCCTTTTCCCAGACATCCCCAGTTTGGGGGCCTTCATACCTGGAAATGTGTATTTCCACAATCTATTTGAAAGCAATCTCATTTAATTTACATGCTAATATGAGAATACATATTGTCTATGTGTAGAAATCATACAGTTTAGTAGTTTGCAACTTCCATCCAAATTGGTCTTCATTCTCAGAATCTTTTCTAACCTAAAGATTGACTGATTTCATAACACACCCATGACCACTTGGTTGCTGTTTAAAACATAAATTGCCAACAAAATCTATATATTACACACCCACAAATAAGCACATATTTTGTAACAGTGAATATGAAAGATAGCATGTCTTCTATGTAATATACATCCACATTTTCTTACTTTTTTCTTCTTCCTTAATTGCATTCGATTTTTCTGAGTTATCATAACATGATTTTCCCATATTGTGAAATAATTCCAATCTAAGAAAACTTAACCTGCAGTAATGCAGGTACAATATACAAAATTATATCTTATTTAGTAAAATCTATTTATAACAAGATCATTCTAAAGCATTCATAAGTTAAAGTTGGTTTTATCCAACTTTGATTGGTACATTTAATACATTTACCTATAAGATTATTATTGATAGGTACTTATCCATTATCTATTTTTTCCTTTGTACCTGTGTGCCTGTCTGTTTCTTCATCTTCTTAAAGCAGACCCTTTAGCATCTCTTGCAATGCTGGTTTGGTGGAGATGTATTCTTTTAGATTTCTTTTGTCTGGGAAACTCCTTATTTCACCTTCTATTTTGAATGACAGCCTTTCTGGGTAGAGTATTATTGGTTGCAGGCCTTTGTTTTTCATTGCTTGAAATATTTTTTTGCCATTCCCTTCTAGCTTGTTGCGTTACTGTTGAGAAATCAGCTGATAACCTTATAGGAGCCCCCTTGTATGTTATTAGCTGTTTCTTTCTTGCTGCTTTTAGGATTCTCTCCTTGTCTTTGAAATTTGCCATTTTCATGATGATGTGTCTTGGAGTGGGCCTGTTTGGGTTCATCTTCTGTGGGACCCTCTGTGATTCTTGAACTTCCATGCCTTTTTTTCACCTCAAGTTAGGGAAGTTTTCTGTCATTACTGTTTCAAACAGGTTTTCCATCCCTTGCTCCTCCTCTTCTTCTGGTATCCCTACGATACGGATGTTATTACGTTTCATGTTGTCCTGAAGCTCTCTTAAAACCTCTTCATTCATTTTTAGTCTTTTTTCATTTTGTTGCATTGCCTGGGAATTTTTTTTCTACATTGACCTCCAGCTTGATCCGATTCTCTGCTCTCTCTCACCTGCTTTTGATTGCATTCTTCATTTCCTCCTGGTTCTTACTGATGGTTTTTATGTCCTTTTTACTGCTTACATAGTTCTCAGTAAGTTCCTTGAAGCTTACCTGGAGTTCTTTGTAGTTTTCTTTGAGCTCGATGAGCTCATTAAGTTTCTCTATCATCATTATTTTGAATTCCCTATCTGATAGGGTGCTTGCCTCTATTTCATTTTGCACTCTTCCCGGGGATTCCTCCTTTCCATTTGGTGAGGGTTTATTTCTTTGTCCCCCCATTTTAGGTGGCTCTTGTTTGTTTCTGCTTCTTAGATTGGTCTGCTTTGACTTACTATCTTAGTGGTGTGACCTTCTGTGGTGTAGAGGTGCACTTTGTTTACTTCCTGGATCTGTGCATGAAATTATTATCTTTCATTTGGGGGTGGGGGACACAGGAGGAGCTCCAACTGACTGAACCACCCGACCAATGCAGATCAAGGCTGGCAGTGAGAACTACCTGTATTTTTAGATAATTTCAAAATCCTCTGAAGTGTACACGCCTGCACCTCTGATTGTCATTCTGACAGGTGTGAGGTGGTATCTTATTGTGGTTTTAATTTGTATCTCTCTAATGACTAGTGATGTTGAGCATTCTTTCATATGCCTCTGGGCCCTTTCTATATCTTCCTCAGTGAGTTGTCTGCTCAGGTCCTTTGCCCATTTTTTAATTGGGCTGTCTGTCTCCCTGGTGTTGAGTTGCATTTAATTCTTTATATATTTTGGACATCAAACCCTTGTCTGAGGTATCATTGGCAATTACGTTTTCCCATACAGTTGGTTCCCTTTCAATTTTACTGTTGTTTTCTTTAGCTGAACAGAAACTTTTCAATTTGATATAGTCCTATTTGTTGATTTGTTCTTTGATTTCCTTTGCCCTTGGAGAAGTATCAGTAAACATATTTCTGTGTAGAATATCAAAAAGTTTACTGCCTATATTTTGCTCCAGGACCTTTATGGTGGCACTACTTACATTCACGTCCTTTATCCATCTTGAGTTTATTCTGGTGCATGGTATAAGTTGGTGGTCTAGCTTTATCTTTTTGCATGTTGCTGTCCAGTTCTCCCAACACCATTTGTTGAAGAAACTGTTTTGACTCCATTTTATGTTCCTTCCCCCTTTGTCAAATATTAGTTGACCATAGAGTTCTGGGTTAATTTCTGGGCTCTCTGTTCTGTTCCATTGATCTATATGTCTATTCTTATGCCAGTACCAGTTTTGATGACAGTAGCCTTGTAGTATTGTTTGAGCTCTGGTACTGTGATTCCTCCTACCTTGTTCTTCTTCCTCAAGATTGCTGTGGCTTTTTGTGGGCATTTTTGGTTCCATATAAATTTTTGAAGTATTTTTTTCTATTTCTTTGAAGTCTGTCATTGGCATTTTAATTGGGATTGCATTGAATCTGTAGATTGCTTTGTGTAGTATGGACATTTTAATGCTGATAATTATTCCCATCAATGAACATGGTATATGCTTCCATTTATTTCTATCTTCTTTAATTTCTTTCTTCAGTGTTCTGTAGTTTTCTGAGTACAGGTCTTTTATCTCCTTAGTTAAGTTTATTCCTAGGTACTTTATTTTCCTTGTAGCTTTGGCAAATGGGATTTGTATTCTCGTTTCTATTTCTGATGTTTCATTATTGGTATACAAAAATGATTTTGATTTCTGGATATTGACTTTATATCCAGCTATTTTGCTAAATTTGCTTATTAGGTTGAGTAAGTTTTGGTGGAGCCTATTAGGTTTTATATGTAGACTATCATATCATCTGCAAATAATGACAGTTTGACTTTCTCCTTCCCAGTTTGGATACCTTTGATTCCTTTTTCTTCTCTGATGGCTATGGCTAGAACTTCCAAAACGATGTTAATCAGAAGTGGAGAAAGTGGACAGCCTTCTCTTCTTCCTGATCTTAGGGGGAAAGATTTTAATTTTTGTCTATTAAATATGATGTTGGCTTCAGGTTTCTCATAGATGGCCTTTATGATGTTGAGATATGCTCCCTCTATTCCCATTTTGCTGAGGGTTTTTATTATAAATGGTTGCTGTACTTTACTAATTGCTTTTTCAGCATCTATTGATAAAATCATATGGTTTTTGTCTTTCAATTTGTTTATATGGTGTATTACATTTATTGATTTATGAATGTTGTACCATTCTTGCATCCCTGGGATGAAACCCACTTGATCATGGTGTATGATCTTTGTAATATAGTGCTGAATCCAGTTGGCCAATATTTTGTTGAGAATTTTATCATCTATTTTCATCAGAGATATTGGCATGTAGTTTTCTTTCTTGGTCGTCTCTTGCCCTGGTTTTGGGATTAGAACAATATTGGCCTCATAGAAAGAGTTTGGGAGTCTTCCCTCTTCCTGTATTTTTTGGTGTAGTTCGAGAAGGATAGGAGTTATTTCTTCTTTAAATGTTTAGTAAAATTCACCTGTGTAGCCATTTGGCCCAGGGCTCTTGTGCTTTGGGAGATTTTGGATTACTTTTTCAATTTCACTGGTTGATATTGTCCTCCTATTCAGGATTTCTCCTTCTTCTGGATTCAGTTTTGGTAGATTATACATTTCCAGAAATGTATCCATTTCATCCCGGTTGTCATATTTATTGTCATATAGTTATTTGCAGTAATCTTTACAATCTTTTTTATTTCTGAGGTATAAGTTGTGATTTCCCCTCTGTCATTTCTGTTTCTGTTTATTTGGGTCCTGTCTTTTTCTTGATGAGTCTGGATGAAGGCTTTTCAATTTTGCTTATTTTTTCAAAGAACCAGCTCCTGGACTTGTTGATTCTTTGAATTGTAGTTTGAATCTCTGAGTTATTTAGTTCTGCTGTGATCTTAATGATTCCCTTCCTTCTACTTGCTCTGAAATTTTTTTGTTGTTGTTCCTCTAGTTCTTGCAGCTTTATGGTTAGGTTGTTTTTATAAATTTCTCGTGACCTTTTTAGGTAGGCCCGTATTGCTATAAATTACTCTCTGAGCACTGCCTTTGCTGTGTCCCCTAGGTTTTGGGCTGTTGTGTATTCATTGTTATTTGTTTCCAGGAACTTTTTGATTTCATCTTTGATCTTATTGTTAACCCATTCATTACTTAAAAGCATGTTATTCAGTCTCCATGAGTTAGAGTGGTTTTTTTTTTTCCCCTTGAGACTGGTTTCTAGTTTCAAGCCATTGTGATCTGAGAAGATGCTTGTTATGATTTCTATTTTCCTGTATTTGTGGTGGCTTGTCTTATGACCTACCATGTGGTCTATCTTACAGAATAATCCATGAGCATTTGAAAAGAATGTATATTTTGCTTCTTTGGGATAAAAGACTCTGTATATATCAGTTAGGTCCATTTCCTCTAGAATGTTGTTCAATGCCACAACATCTTTGCGGATTTTTTATTTGGAAGATCTGCCCATTCATTGTTGATAGTAGGGTATTAAAATCCCCTACTATTAGTGTGTTGCAGTCTATATCTTTCTCAAAGTTCTCTAAGATTTTCCTTATATATTTCGTATATTTCCTATGTTGGGTGCCTATATGTTTAGCACAGTTATTTCTTCTTGATGGTTTGTTCTCTTAAGTATTATGAAATCCACTTCTTTATCACTTTTTATGGCCTTCATTGTAAAATCTATTTTGTCTTAAATAAGTATTGCTACTCCAGCCTTTTTTTCAAGTCCGTTTGCATGATATATATTTTTCCATCTCTTCACCCTCAATCTGTGTCAATCTTTTGTTCGGAGGTGGGTCTCTTGAAGACAGCATATATGTGGGTCAAGTTTTCTTATCCATTTGGCTACCCTATGTCTTTTGATTGGTGCATTTAATCCATTTACATTTAAGGATATTATTGATACTTATTCATTGCCATTTTCTCCCTTTGTATCTGTATTCCTCTTTGGCTTTCTCTGCTTCTTCATTTTATTTATTTATTTATTTATTTATTTATTTTAAAAGCAGACCCTTTAGCATTTCTTGCAATGCTGGTTTGGTAGAGATGTATTCTTTTAGTCTTTTTTTTTGTCTGGGAAACTCCTTATTTCTCCTTCTATCTTGAATGAGAGCCTTGCTGGGTAGAGTATTCTTGGTTGCAGGCCTTTGTTTACCATGACTTGAAATACTTTTTGCCATTCCCTTTTGGGTTGAATTGTTTCTGTTGAATAATCATTTGATAGCCTTATTGGAATCCCCTTATATGTTATTTGTTGCTTTTCTCTTGATGCTTTTAGGATTCTCTCTTTGTCTTTGAAATTTGCCATTTTAATTATAATGTGCCTTGGTGTTGGTCTGTTTGGGTTTATTTTCATTGGGACCCTCTGTGCTTCCTGAACTTGATTAATATTTTCACTCATCATGTTAGGGAAATTTTCTATCATTACTTTTTTGAACAGGTTTTCCATTCCTTGTTTCTCTTCTCCTTCTGGTATCCCTATTATATGGATGTTATTACGTTTCATGTTGTCCTGTAGCTCTCTTAAACTCTCTTCAATCTTGTTCATCATTTTTTCATTCTCTTTTACTATCTTGGAGTATTTGTCTACGTTGTCCTCCAGATCGTTGATCCAGTCCTCTGCATCCTCTAGCCCACTGTTGATTCCTTCTAGTATATTCTTCAATTCAGAAATTGTATTCTTCATTTCCTGCTGGCTCTTACTGATAGTTTCTAAGTCCTTTTTGATGCTCGTGTAGCTCTCAGTAAGTTCCTTGTAACTTGCCTGGAGTTGTTTATAGTTTTTTTTTTTTTTTTTTGAGCTGGCTGAGCTTATTGAGCTTCTCTATCATCAGTCTTTCTAATTCCTTATCTGATATATTGTGTGCCTCTGTTTTATTTGGTGATCTTTCTGGGGATTCTTCCTTTCCTTTTGGTGATGGACTGATTCTTTTTTCCCTCATTTTGGGCGTCTGTTGTTGCTTGTTTTTTTTCTTTCCCCCTTGGATTAATCTGCTTTGCTTCCTTGCCTTTTTTGAGTACCCTTCTGTGTTAGATTTGTGGAGTTCAGTGTTCCCACTCTCCTAGATTTTCTCCACGTGTTCCTCTTGGGGTGGCCTTTATGTCGTTAACTTGGGATGTCTGGTTGTATTCTGGATTGGTTGTGCATGTTTCTCCTTTCCTTCCAGTTGGCTGATTGAGAGACATTCCTTCTATCCTTTCTCATACACTGTTTTTGAGCTGCTCCTAAAACAGAACCACCATCCAGGCAAAATAACCATACCTTCAGTGATATCTTTCTCTTTTACTTCACCCTTTGACTGCCTATGAACGTAACTATATACCCAAACCCTCCAAGGTAACCCCCACTCTTAATGACACCCTCAGCTCAATTGAGCCAGTCTTTATAAGGATATAGATATATTACGACTGTTGTATGAGGGGGAAAATGATTAAGTTGACTAAGGCAGAGATAATTTTGAAGGGTGCTGAGGAGTAGCAAAGATAGCAGGGATATGAGAGAGAAAACCAACTTTTCTATTCTACAGAAATGAGGAGAGGGAGAATCAGAAAGCCTCAAGTATGAATGAACAGTGTAAGCCTATGCATATAGTTGCTGCATCTGCCTCCCTGTTCACCCTTGATGATCCCTGGTTTGTCCAGGTGGAGCCAGAACCTGTGGGCTTTTAGCAGAGAAAAGAAAAAAATTAAAAATTAAAAAAAAATAAAGGAGGAAAGGGTTTAGGTGGCTGTTCACCCTTTATGATCTCTGATTGGTTCAGGTGGAGCTAGGACCTTTGGGCTTTTAGCAGAAAAAAAAAAAAAGAATAAAGAAAGGGTTTAGGTGGCTGGGGAGGGGAGGAATACTTAGATTGAGGACTGGAAATGCATTGTAGCCAGAGAGTGAGTAGACTTTAAATCAAGAGTAGGGGGAGGGTCTTGGGTATTTAGGTGGATTGAGATAGGGGAGCATTAAAAATATAAGAGTTGTGATACACTATTGTTTAAACAGTATTTACTTGAAATGCACTAGTTATGAGGCCTAGAAGTAACTTTTGAGAAGGGTGTGTTAGGGATTAATAGTTCGTGTAGCTCTCGGTGTAACTCAGGTGCTTGAGATTAGCATTGACCATTTCCTGAGTCTGCCTCTTTTTCTTGGTCAATTCTCTGCAATCTACAGTCTAGCTGTGTGGACTTGGAGTGGCAGGACTTACGATTGTCACAGTCAGGCCTGATTCTGAGTGTCGGCCCCCAGGTAGGCTGGGCCTCCAGTAGCCTAGCTGGGTTACAGGGCTGCCTGTGTTCTGGGGCCCTCCCTTCTCTGTTTCTGAGTGAAGTCCAGCAGGGTGCTTCTATAGCTGCTCCTCCCCCTCCAGCTCCTAGAGGAGGTTCCTGCCAGTCATGGGCACTTGGCACCCCTGCAGGGTGGCCTGCAACCTTGCTGGCTCCTATAATGACTGGCCTAGCCCCTGCAGCTCCTGGAGGAGGCAGCCCCCATCCGCCAACACTGCCCGGCTCCCCTGTGCGAGGGCCAACCCTCCAGGCACTCCAGCTCTCCGAGGAGTCCTTCACACCGCCTTGGTGATGCGCCTGGCTCCCCTGAGTGTCTGCAGCACAGCCTTTGTAGCCTGCAATGGGCGGGTCAGTTGCCCCAGCTGCAAGTTCCTGGCTCATGCAGTTTGCAGTTTCTGTGGGAGCCTGCGGGGAGGTGTTGGGGCCTGGTGGCCCAACCGCACCATTTTCAGTGCTCTCGCCACTCCAGCTGGTGCACTTCCCTGCTCCTACTCCCTACAGGACTCTTCTCCTCTGCCTCAGGCCCAGTGAGGAGCTTTTTCTCTCTCTGTCACCAGTTAGGCTCTCACACAGTCCCTCCTCTGCAGGAGTTCAATTCCTGGTTCCCATTCCCTCTGGCATTTGCCCTCACTGCTCACACTTCATTGCTCAGATTTCTAGTCTCCAGGGAGCCTAGAGCTGGCTTCAGTTAAAGACGCCCCTCTGGGCAGAGCTGCCAGTGCCCAGAGCTACCCAACTTAGGCCCTGCTGGGCTAGACAGAGAGCTTCAATTGTAATCCAGTGGATCAGCCTGGTGGGACAGATTCAGATATAAATCAATGAATCTGTGATCAGCCACCAGGCTCAGGAGCCACTGGGCTAGGCAGCAAGATCCAATTATAATCCAATGAATCTGTGATTAGCCATCAGGCTAAAGTAGCGCTGGGCTTGACTGTAAGATTTTATTTGTAATGCAATGAATCTGTGATCAGCTGCCAGGCTAAGGAGCCACTTGGCTAGACTGAAAGATTCAGTTGTAATTCGATGAGTTTGTGATCAGCCACCAGGCCCAGATGCCAGTGGGCCACACAAAACAACTCGATTGTGAACCAACGAATCCACTATAAGCCACCAGGCTCACTTCCCTCTCTGTGGGGGATCACTGTCTGACCCAACTGTAAGTCAGTTTTTGTAATCAGCTGCCAGGCCCAGGGGCCGGCTGGGCAAGAGATATCTCTTCAGGTGCCATCTATTGTATCTATGCTCAGACAGGGCAGGGCAGGAGAGATTTATTTAGATATAAATCAAAGAACTGTGATCAGGCACCAGGCTCAGGTACCGCCAGGCAGGGCAGATTGCTCCCAGTAGGTGAGGCTGAGGGCCCTGGTAGGGAAGCTGCTAGGCGCAGGGCAATCCTCCTGAGGTGTGAGCGATGGGTCACCACCAGGATCCGCACAGCCACTTCCCCTCTTCTCCTCCAAGCCACTGCTGCAAACTTTCCCCACGTTTCCAGTCCTCTCTGTCCTACCTCTGCTGGAGCCCAGTGTAGGTGGGTGCCATTATATTTTTGGTGTGGTCACCCTAATAGTTCTCTGTCTCCAGCGCTCTCCTTGGCTAGTAAACTCCATGGCTTTCTGCCCTGCTCAGCTGGATGCTGCTCTACTCTCTGTGTTGCTGTAGCTGGGAAACCCAGCTGGGGGCCCAGAACCCACCCTTCTCAGGTGGAGCCCCTGGCTCTATCCCTTCAGCTGCTGCTTCTAGTGGGGGTCCAGTCAGCCCTCTCGCGTTTCCCCGATACATACCAGTCACGTTGTGATGAAGTGTCCTCTTCTGTTCTGTCTGTGGTTATAGGACTTCTTTCCAGATGGTGTTCTTTTTGTAATTCCAGCTGACATTTTCTCCACAGATGTGACCTGGGAGGAGATTGGTGTAGCTCCACTTACTCCTCCACTATCTTGCTGGCTTCCCTTTTTATTTTCACTTTGTGTATCCACTTGTCTTCAGAGTTTAATGAACATTTTTATGACTATTACTTTGAATACTTTAGTAGACAGCTTACCTCAGTTTTATTTAGTTCTTTGCTAGGGTTTTGTACTGTTTTGTTTTTTTGGAACATTTTTCACTCTGCCTAGTTCTCTTGATGTACTCTGTATGTTAGCTTAATCTCCTAGTCTTGAAAAAGTGGCCTTATGTAGAAGGGTTCCTATGAGGCCCATTGTCGGACTCTCCTTTGTCATCAGGGCCAGGTGCTCCAAAGGTATTTCCTGAGCAGACTAGTGTGGCCTCCTGTTGTAGCTGGGCCACAGTTTCTATGGATACACTGGCAGGCAAGGCTGGTCTCTGGGCCACTGGCTGTGATGCCTGGTCACAAACTATTGCAGGCTCATTGGTGTGCAGGGCAGGCCTTTTGTGTGGCTGGCTGTAAGGCCCAGCCATACTTTTGCAGACATACTTCTGTGTGCTGGTGCCACCTGAGGCTACCCATTGTGTATGGGAGGGCAAAAGCCACTTTGGAGAAGTGCTAGCCTTGGTGGGTCCTCAGGGAAATACCAGGATGGGATGAACAGTGCTAATAAGTTTAATAGAGAGTGTCAGAAATAGTGCCTACCAATCAGACCAGCTAGGTCAAAGAAAGAAGGAAAAATGGTGTCTGCCAGTCCCTCTGACTCAAAGAAAAGTTCTAACAGATACCTGTCCTTCCAGCACATACCCTAAAATTAGTCAATGTATCACCTTCATGTATGACCTAGGAAACTTATAAACTACTGCCTCTGTGCTGTGACTCAGATAAAGTGCAACCAAGATTTCCTACAGCCCTTTGGTTTTTCCAGATGTAGGCCCCACTGGTTTTCAAAGCCAGATGTTGTGGGGCTCCTCTTCCTGGCGCTGGCCCCCAAGACTAGGTCTTGGACTCCTTGCTCTCCAGGACAACCACCTCAGTTGTAATATCATTCCTACTTGTGAGTCACTTCACAGGGATTTGAGGGAGGGTAGATCATGACTAGACTTAGTCTTTACCCCTCCTACCCATTTCAATGTGGCTTCTTTTTTTTTTTTTTTAAGATTTTATTTCATTATTTTTAGAAAGAGGGGAAGGGAGAGAGGCAGAGAGAGAGAGAGACACATCAATGTATGGTTGCTTTTCACCTGCCTCCAGCCACAGACCTGACTGGAGACCTGGCTTGCAACCTGGTTATGTGCCCTGGCTGGGGAATCGAACCTGTGATCTTTGGGTTCACAGGCCGGCACCTTATCCAATGTGCTACCAGCCAGGGCTCAATGTGGCTTCTTTATATCCATAGTTGTAGAAAATTTATTCTGCTAGTTTTCAAATCATTCTCATAGAGAGCTGTTCTATACATAGTTGTAGTTTTGTGTCAACAAGAGGAGGTGAGCTCAGGATCTTTCTAATCTGCCATCTTGGACTTGAAGCTAGGAGCCTTGCTCTTGAAAGACAGTTTAGCTTGTCTGACAAATGTCATCCCTTTGGGTTGGTGCACTGTCCCTGCAACAGATGGGTCTACAGATGGGATCTCCAATACCTAGCTGTGTTTTAAATGGTTCCTCTCCCCTGAGGTAGTAGTAGAAGTATCACCATGAAAAACTAGGACACTTTTTTACAAAAGAGTTTATTAATTATTTTTAGAGAGAGGGAAAGGGAGGGAGGCAGAGAGGGAGAGAAACATCAATATATGGTTGCCTTTCACCTGCTTCCAGCTGGGGACCTGGCTTGTAACCTGGGTATGTGCCCTGGCTAGGAATCGAACCAGCAACACCTGGGTTCGCAGGCCTGTGCTCAATCCACTGAGCCACACCAGCCAGGGCCTCAACTAGGTCACTTTATAAAAGGGTAGTTGGATTTTCCTATAGGTTAACTGGATTGTTGGAGGTGGGAGGAGCTTCAAAATATTCTTGTACTTGTCATTTCCCTTTTTAGGACATTGGGATACAAATGTTATGTTTACCATTGCTTCATCTAAGAGTTCGGAGAATGCTGTAGTGGGTAGAAGCTTAGGAAGAAAAATCAGACATGAGCAGGATGCTTTATCTTGGCCCTTCCAGTTTCTCCTGGGCAACAATCTCTCTACAGAACTGCCAGTTCCATGGTAAAAGGTGGCCAATTCTGTCCCTTCCTCAGAGCGGCTTTGAGCTCATGATCTAAGAACCCTTAAAAGCTACTGCAAGCCTCCATGAAACTAAATGGAACACTGAAAAAAGACAGATTCATCCTCATTTATTAACTTCATCAGATAATCACTTTTTAGAGATGAGCACAAAGCAGGTGGAACCTAGCAGCACAAAGTCTAACCATAAGAGCCAGGCATGAAAGTAAATTTGAGTCAGGGTTACTCAATGGTGTGCTTGTTTTAAGAAAAGCATTCTTTGCTGCTGAGACCCTTCTGTTCCACACTCATGGAAGGAACCCAGCATCATGTTTAAGACCCGATACCCTTTCTCCTTTAGCTATATCCAGGGGGTCATCAGTGGAAAATTAAGAGGGGAAAATGAAGCAGACTGGGTGAAGAGGCAGAGCTAATAATGTTCAAGCACTCACCATATGCCAGGTGCTGTTTTAAACATTCTATTGATTGACTGAAATGTGCACAAGAACCTTGTAAGGTAGGCATTATTATTAGTATCATTTTTTCAAATGAAGAAACTGTAGTACAGAGAAGTTAGGCAACTTGTCTAACATCATACAACTAGTAAGTGGTGGAGTCAGGATTTAAACAGCAGCAGTCTGGCTCCAGAGTCAATTGTTCTTAAATAGTACGCTATACTGTCTCTACCTCTTTGTCTACTTTCATTTAGACAGCTCCAGTAAGGAGAAAAGTTTCACCTTCTATACATAATTCTACTCAGAGTGGCCTCAGGAGGAAAGAGGAAAATGAAAAGCTCTCAACTTGTGAAAAATTCACTCCCCAAAGCAGAGCAATGGGGCATAAATCATGAGCACAAGACATATGGAAGCAGTGGTGAGTCACAAAAAGCTGAGTAGAATGAGACATGGAGGAAATTATCAAACTTGGAGCAAAAATGTCCCTTCCTACCTCTACCCTCCAGGGAGGTACTGGAGTTATGAAAGGCTAGAAGCAAGTTATGGGAAAAAAGGGACAATACAGTGAGTTAATGTGAGAAGTCTTTGGTTCTAGAACCCTTCTGTGATTCTAAAGACACTTACTGAACATCAGGCAAGATGAATGCCTTTCTATATCTTTATCATTAACATGCCAAGCAGCAAGCCAGGGCATGTAAGCAACTTAAAGGCTCAATGATAATATGAAGAGGCCCACTGCCTCCTGAACATAGTTACCACCTGGGCCTAACTCTTGCATATAAATACTCCTCTGGCTTTAAAAAATGTAAAGTTTTTGTTCTGCTTTCCATCATTGATTAATCAAGGCAAATAAATCTTGCTTCTTTAGGTAACTTCCTTTGAATTATAATTAAAGGAATTTTAGCTCCCAAAGTAAGGAAAGGAGACAGCAAGAGAATTAGGCCCACTGCCATACCCAAAGGGGCTATCCTACCACTGACCCTCTCCATTTCTCTGCTTCTGTTCTCCTCTGTGCCCCTCTCTGCCAGCATCTCCCAAGCTATTCAGTTAGTCAGCTGGCTAAGTGACTTCCAAAGCCTCCTGAATGTCCTACTGTGTAAATTAAAATTATTTACTTGAGATATTTTAGAAGAGAGAAGTCATTCCTTCCTTGGAATCTTTACCCATAACACATGTCATCCTTGCAGGAGGAAGCATGCAAGGTATTGTACAGTCCAACCTTGATGATTCAAATCCCAACTCCTGCCTTGACTTTCCTTATGTGTAAAAAGGTAAATTTTCTTACTTCATAAAGTTCTTTGGGAAATTAAAACAAAATATATAATGTGCCTTGCATAAAGATTTGAACACAGAAGGCATTAAATATATCCTAATGCCATTTTTGCACAAGAAATCAAGAATCACTTGGACCTACCTAGAAACTCGGAGCCTGATCTATGAGGTAGGTTACTTAGCATCTTTGTTATTTATCTCTCAAAACTAAATAATTGTAGTAGGAGTAAAGGAAAATGGTCCTATAACTCCTAGAGAAGTTGAAGGATCAAGAAAGAAACCTAGCTGGGAACATCTCCCCTTGTGCACATCACTCTCCTTCTTTCAGCATGTGCTCAGAGGAGCACAAAGCTAAAAGAGTTCTCTTGGTACTTGAGAGAGAGAGAGAAATGTGGTGCCACATTTAAGATAGCTTCACAGTTCTTTCCCTAGATACCAACACAAAGGTCAATGAATCAGAGCCCAGTGGAGGCACTGGGAAGCAAAGTGGGGAAAGGGAAATTTTCTTTAAATCTGTATAGGATAGTAAGAGAAGGGTATTTGTCACTTTTATTCTTATCCTTCAAGCAACATGAAAAGCAACAAAAGGAAGTCAGGATATTGGAGACAAAAGCATCTATAGAACTAAGAAATGGTAACACTTGACAAGTAAGAACACTGTATTGAAGAACACATACACTGCAGAGGGTAGGAAATACAGGAGCAAGTTACAGCTCAGTCTCCCAAGCTATGCCTTCCATTGCAATATCAATTCACACCAAATAAACCTTTTAAAAGCACTTTTGCATTCAGTTCACACATACAATAGAAACCACCTTAACTTTCCTCAATCCAGTGGCCTCAGATGGCTGGGCTGAAAGGGTTTCTTCTCCACTACATACTCCATTTTCAAATGGCTTTCTGCAGATATAGAATAAAAATTCTGTAGAGAAGAATAAAAAAGTTCAGCCTGGAACCCCAAATTTCAGAAAATGAACCTCAGATCACTAGACATTTCTAGACTAGAAAGGCCTCAATACACCATTCCCATGTTACATACATCTAGGTCAAATTTAGGAAATAACAGAAAAAAATTAAGAACTGAACCACCTCAAGAAAGATGTCAGAGTGACTGGGAGAGCCTATGAATACATTCTTTTAAAATAATTAACAATGCCCAGCATAGAGAAACACTCAACCAGTTTAGATAGTGCTTGGCTATTATGGTGGACATAATGGCATGTAGATCATACTCTGTGTGGCAACATATTGTTGATAGGAATGTTAAAAAGATGAAGAAGTCTTGCTTTTCATGAGAAAAATGAGCTCACCAACAATCATTGTATCAGTTTAAATGCAAAGAATTCAACATAGACTGGAAAATACTTCAGCCTCAGTCACTCTGGTCCTCTGGAACTACCAAGAAGCACTTTTTGGGCATGCTCATGACTTGGCCAAATGGCTATTATTTAATTAAAGTGCTTTTTAAAGCAGCTCCACTATAAGGTATAGTGAAGGTTTCTAGAAACAGAAGGAACTGAAGAAATTTATTATCATTTAAATAAACCATCTTAGGCCCTGGCTGGTGGCACAGCGGATAAGGCACCAGCCTGTGAACCCAAAGATCACTGGTTTGATTCCCAGCCAGCACACATAACCAGATTGTAAGCCAGGTCTCCAGCCAGGTCCGTAGCTGGAAGCAGATGAAAGGCAACCATACATTGATGTCTGTCTCCCTCTATGCCTCTCTCCCTTCCCCTTTCTCTAAAAATAATAAATAAAATATTTAAAAAATCATCTTGAGTTTATTTTGGTGTACATTGTAAGTTACTGGTCTAACTTTATTTTTTTGCATGTCCCTGTTCAGTTCTCCCAACATCACTTGTTGAAGAGGCTATTTTTCACTCCATTTTATGTTCCTTCCTGCTTTGTAAAATATTCCTGGGTTTATTTCCGGGCTCTCTATTCTGTTCCATTCATCTATATATCTAGTCTTATGCCAATACCAGACTGTTTAAGATTACAGTAGCTTTGTAGTATAGTTTGATATTCAGTATTGTGATTCCTCTTAGTTTGTTCTTCTTTCTCAATACTGCTGTGGCTATTTGTGGTTTTTGACTCCATATAAATTTTTGAGGTATTTTTTCCAGATCTGTGAAATATGTAATTGGTATTTTAATAGGGATTAAGCCGTGTCACCTTAAAGGTCATAGAGGAAAACATAGGCAGTAAAATTTCAGATATCCCACACACCAATATTTTCACTGATACTTCTCCAAGGGCAAAGGAAATGAAGAAATAAACATATGGGACTACATCAAACTGAAAAGTTTCTGCTTAGCTAAACAAAACACCAGCAAAATTCAAAGGGAACCAACTGGATGGGAAAACATACTTGCCAATGATATCTCAGACAAGGGTTTGATCTCCAAAATATATAAAGAACTAATATGTCCCAACACCAGGAGACAGACACCCCAATTACAAAATGGGCAAAGCACCTGAATGAACACTTCTCCAAGGAAAACATACAAAGGGCCCATAGGCATATGAAAGAATGCTCAACAATACTAGCCATCAGAGAGATGAAAGGTAAAACCACAATGAGATACCACCTCACACCTGTCAGAGTGGCCATCATTCACAAATCAACAAACAAGTGCTGGTGAGTATGTGAAGAAAAGGGAACCCTGGTGAGAATGCAGAGTGGTGCAGCCACTATGGAAAACAGTATGGAATTTCCTCAAAAAACTAAAAATGGAACTGCCTTTTGACTCAGCCATTCCACTGCTAGGATTATACCCAAAGAACCCTGAAACACTAATTCAGAAGAACATATACACCAAAGAATGCTGAAACACCAATTCAGAAGAACCACTGCACTCCTATGTTCATAGCAGCACTATTCACAATAGCCAAGTGCTGGAAATAGCCTAAGTGCCTATCAGTGGATGAACGGATCAAAAAACAATGGAATACTACACAGTAGAAAGAAAGAATGAACTCCTAACCTTTGCAACAACATGGATGGAACTGGAGAATATTATGCTTAGTGAAATAAGCCAGTCAGTGAAGGACAAATACCAGATGATCTCACCAATTACAGGACAATAATGAACAAAACTAACAACAAGCAAAACAGAACCAAATATATGAATACAGTGAATAGGCCTTCAGTGGTCAGGGGGAAGGAGGAAGGGGGTTGGGGGAAGGGGGGAGGGGAAGGAAGAGGCAAGGAAGGGGAGCAGTTTAGACAAGAACCTAGTATAAAGGAACCATGGACATGGACAACAGGTGGGACTCACTTTGGCGGGGAATGGGTGGGTGGGGAGGAGGACAGAGGGGAGCAAAAAGGGGATGGATGTAATACAACAACAATAAAATTAAATTTAAAAAACATTAAAAAAAGATCTTCTAAAGGAAGTGACAACAACAAAGTAAAGATAAATTAAAAATTGAAAAAAAAAATTGGTATGTTAACACAATAGAATATTATACAGCAGACAAAAAGAAAAACTCCTACCATTTGTGAAAACATGGATGGAACTGGAGAGTATTATGCTTAGAGCAATAAGCCAGTCGGTGAAAGACAAATACCATATGACCTCACCCAATACAAGAGACTAATTAACACAACAAATAAGCAAGGAAAATATAACCAGAGGCATGGAAACAAGGAACAGACTTTCAGTGTGCAGAGGGGAGGTGGGAAGGGGAGAAAAAGGCAAAGAAGTTGTTTAGTCAAGCAACTAGCATGGATGGCCTATGGACATGGACAACATGTGGAATTGACTGTGGGAGGGGGAATGGGGAGGTCAGGGCAAGGGAGAGCAGTGGGAGAAAAAAAAGAATAAATATAATACAACAACAATAAAATAATTAAAAATCAGATTCAAGCAAGGTGGAAACTGCTGAAATAACAAGAGGAGTTAAAATCCAAGATCCACAATTGTATCAAGGAAGAAAATGAGTTAAAAGCATACATTAGAGAAGGAGAGGACCTACTC
This sequence comes from Noctilio leporinus, assembly GCA_004026585.1. NCBI lineage: Eukaryota > Metazoa > Chordata > Mammalia > Chiroptera > Noctilionidae > Noctilio > Noctilio leporinus. Next base: position 18,085 of record PVIW01008454.1, read on the forward strand.
ACCTTTCTGCCATCTTCTGTCTTGAGTAACTCAACCCTGCTTCCCAGAGCCTTGACCTCAGACCAGGAATACATTTAAACATACATTGATACTAATGCTAGAGGTAGGAAGGGCTTCCTGGGGAAGTAGAGATGAGGATAATAAGACAGAAGATGAAAAGTTATTTTAAAGATTTTATAAGTTAATTAAACCTCAGAAACATATAATAAAGAATAAACTCTGAAAGTATACTAGATTATACACAAATAAGCATTTTGAAGAGACCTTTATTCTTGAGCCTGCTTTCAAAAGGGGAACACGTTTGCATCACTCTAGCATGATATTTGTAGAAATATGTGTTGGTTTATACACAGACATAACACGCACATTAAATTATAAATCTTTACTCTTTATTTCTTCTCTTCTTCTGACTTGCCCTGGCCAGGGCTGGGCCTGCAGAGAAAGGCAGGGACTCATAAGCCAAACTTCTGCTTGGCCATTGAGGAACGAAGCTGCAGTGTCCCTTCTGCCCAAGACCCTGGGTACTGTCGCATCTTCTGCCATAGGCTCACTTCTTCCCCAGCTGAGTCCATCCAGTCTACTACTTCCCCATTACTGATCCCTGAAAAGAGACACCAGAAGAGGTTGAACAGGGACCCCAACTCTTAGCTTACTAGAATTATGAGTTATACAGCAAGAGTAGCCACCTCATGAAACACATTGTGTTATAAAGATGCACTGATAGGACAGCAGTCTAGGAACTGTTACCTGATGATCCTACACAGCTATTTCTGTGTTCCTGAGACTATATCAAGAGACAATGGGATTGAACAATGAAATGGGACTCCAAATGGGACACCAGTAGCTAGAGACTGTTGACTCTGAGGCTGGTGTGGAGCTCTGGTGTCTGATACCTCATGCCAGAGCTACTGGCTTTGTTATTGCCAACTTGACTTAATTTTTTAAAAAAATAAAGAAGTGGAACTTTTTCTCTAGCTATAAACTCAAGGCCTTAAGTTAGGATTGTATGTAGCCTATTCTCTTGTATATTTATTCATTCAATAAGCATTTATTGAGTGCCTACTGTGTACCAGCACTCTTACAGGCTCAGGAATATAGAAAGCAGAAAAAGTCCTGTCTGGAGGAAGCTTACATTTAAATAAGGAAGACAGAAAATATATAACTAAATCAACAAGAGTATTTCATTCAGGTAATAAGGCAAATGTAATGAAGTTAATAATCAAGGTGATTTGTAGTGCCTGTATCAGAGTATCCTTTAGATGGAGAGTTCTGAGGATTTCTCTAAGATGGACACATTTGAGTCAAGATCTGAAGGATGAGAAAGTGCCAGCTTTTCACACAGAGGGAACACTATTGCTGAGGTTTTAAAGTGGGAATAAGCTTGGTATATTTGGAAAGAAGAAAGTCACTGTGGTTGGAGTACAGTGAGTATGCAGGAAAATGATGCAGAGATGGATCATAAAGAAACAGGTCTAAAAAAAAAAAAAAAGAAACAGGTCTAAATCATGGGGTCTGTGGGCATACTGAGAATTTTGTTCTAAGTACAACAGAATGTCACTGAAGGTTTTTTAGGAAATGACATGAACTGGCTTACATTGGTAAAACATCATCCTAGGCATTTTGTTTTAAATGCTTTGTATGAGTTATTAATACAAAAGTATTACATAAGGCCACAGAAATGCAGAGGTGAGAGAGAGAGAGAACAAACGGGTCTGAGACTATCCCTTGAGAAACATTAATATTTAGGGTTTGGATATAGAATGAGGAACCCACAAAGAAAATTGAGAAGGTAGTGAGTTAAAAGGGAATCAATGGTGTAAATATCAATAAGAGCTAAGTATTTCAAGAAAAAGGAAGTGATGAGGTATGTTAAATAGCATTAAATATTCTGGTAAGATGAAAACAAAACTTTGGCAGAAGCAATTGCTCAGCAGAATGGAACAGAAGTCAGATCACAGTGGATTGAAGACTAAAGTAAAGGTGACAGACTAGAGATAAGTATTTTCAGTAAATTAGAAGGGAGTTGTGGAATCAAGGAAAGGTTTATTTCTTGTTTCTTAGGATCAGAAATACCAGAGCATATTTATTTTCTCCTCCAGAGGGAGGCAGGAAAAATGAAACTGATCAGACAGGAGATAGGAGATTCCAGAAGTGAGGTCATTGAGAGGTGAGGATATGATCCAGAACCCTTGAAAAGAGACTGATTGCCCTTTGTTAGAAAGGACCCTCTTTCATTATAACAGGATGGAAGATGGAAATTATAGGTATAGATACAGGTAGGTTTTCAGATATTTTTGGTGGGAAGATTATGTTCTTGGCAATCAGGTTCACATTTATCTGTACACATAAGAGTGCATGAACTCAGTCTTCCTCTAGGCCTGCATATAGTCAGCACTCAGTAATATTGGTTGAATATTAACTCAAAGGAAAGAAGACAACTTTTGCCACAGTGAAGCTCTGTAGGGAAAAACTTGGGTATATTGGGAGTGAAATATAAAAGGGAACTTTAAGATAGTGAGGAAGGGAAGGGGAGAAGCTCTCACCAGTGCCAACACCTAGCCTGACCCCTCCCAGGAAGTCATTGCTGGCCAGGGGCTCCCGGTCCCACACTGTCAGTTCCAGGCACATGTGTTGTAGATCTTCAAGCCTCACACCATTGTAGACAAATGTATGGTTGTAGTGGGGATTCAGAGTCTTCTTCATCACAGGAGTTTTACGCTTACTGCCCTTGTTCCTCATGGGAAGGAGGTATCTGGCAGAGGGAAGGGAGTAATCAACAACCGTAATCAGCAACAGACTCAAGTTTGACAATATGTATCTAAATTCTCCTTTTCCCTAACACAGGCCTAGCCCACAAAGGTGAGATAACTCTCAGATCCGACCACACATACTTTTGCCTTTGAATCTGTTGAAGTAAAGTTCTTACTACCTCTACTAGATCACTCATTTTAATAAATTCCTTCAACCTAGAGAGAAAATTGATACAATGTTATAATATTAAAATATTATATCACAATGTGTTTTAAGCCCTGGCTGGTGGCACAGTGGATAAGGCACCAACCTGCGAACCCAAAGGTCACTGGTTCGGTTCCCAGCCAGGGCACATAACCAGGTTGCAGGCCAGGTCTCCAGCCAGGTCCATAGCTGGAAGCAGTTAAAAGGCAACCATACATTGATGTCTCTCTCCCTCTCTCCCTTTCCCTCTCTCTAAAAAATAATAAAACAAAAATAATTTTTAAAATGTTTTAAATATTTGGTTCCATTTCTATTCTACAAGGTCCTTTTTAAATAAAATTGATGGCAGTAACTATAGGCATAGTCAACAGCATTTACTAGAGAAGTTAATTCAGTAGGGTTATCTATAATTTTGGGAAAGCTAGAATTGCTTAAATATTCTGGGGAACAAAATAATAAGTCCCCAAATCTTGACAGTCAAGGGGCAGAGGATTTTCTTTTTATTAAAGATTAATTAAGAGCATAAGCCTATAACAAAAGAAAGGTCAACCCTATCTGTCTACCACCCTCCTCTTTGGCAATCAGCACTATAGTCCAATCCAATGCAAACCTAGTAATGGAGGTTTTGTCATTACCTATTTTCAGGAACAAAATTGGCTGCTGGAAGTGGTAGAACACACAAGTATAATATCCACAGAGAAAAGGTTAAATTGGATTTCCCTCTTAGCTCTATTGTCCTTAAACTGATTAGTTTTGTGCTGGTCCAGGGACTCACCCCTTGACAAAGCTGTCTGAAGTGCCTCCTGATTTGGCAGCCGTCAGGTTCTTGGCTTCTTTGATCCATACCTGGAGTTCTCCCCCTTCCCCACCTTTACCTGTAAGGGATGTTAGCCATAGCAAGTGAGCCCCTACACCTTCAGATTTCTCTTGAGCTTTATCTACACAGCACTTCTTTTCCTTGCTCCTGAAGGCAGCAAGCTCCATAACTGGACCACACCTTACCTGGATTCTCAGTACCTAGCAGAGTGCCTGACAGTAAGCAGTAGGATCTCAATTAATAAAAACAACAGCAATAAATGCTTATCAAAATCTTGCTATGTGACTGATTCTACATTAAGCTTTTAATTCTTAAAACAACCCTATGAGACACTCTTATTGTTTTCATTTTATAGATGAGAACATTGAGGCTTAGAAATATAAAGTTACCTAATATTTGTTGAATGCTTAAAAAAAGGACTCCTCCACTTGTGTTCTTGACCCTAACCTCACTTTACAGGATTCATCAGGCATCATCAATTTCAACACCCACTACCCATTTTTAATATCTCTTCTACTGGTCTCATCCCCTCAGTCTAAATATTTCCTAATCTCATCTCTTCTTTTAAAAGAATCTTTCACAAAGAAAATTGTCCTTCAGACTTATCTCATTTTGAGTCTATTCTCCATGTCTCTCTCACCTTTCTTTCACCAACAATTATTCTAAAAAAAAAAAAAAAGAATCCATGCTCAACACCTCTACTTCTTTGCCTCATTCATTCTGCCCAGATTCTAGTGAAATCTGGTTTTTCCTTCAACTAATCCATTGAAAATATAATCTAATGTCTATAAATCATGCCTTCTCAGTCCTCACTGGGCCTGACCTCCCAGTAGTATTTTGATACTGTTGACAAATGCCACTCCTTTCTTCAGGATCTCTCCTGGTATTGCTTTCTCTCAATAACCCTCTCTCTCTAGTTTTTCTTCCTCTCTTTAACCTTTGTGATGGTGATGTTCCATACGGCTCTACATTTGCCTCTCTTCTCTGTTCACTTTGCACAACCTCCTTGAGGATGTCATTGAATTCCCCACATCATACAGTCAGACTTTGCTATAGGGATCTTTTGAAGGAACTTAGGCTTTCCATTGCCAATAGATCAATTTCAACTTTTACCATTATGTTCAAGGCGCTTTTAGTCAGGCTTCAGCCTTATCAACAATTCCATCCCCATTTCCACATTATATACCATAATTACATACCCCATTGAAACAAACACTTCACTCCCTCACACTCATGTATACATCACATTTAACATGTTCCTACTTGTTCCTCTTCTAGAAATGCTCTTCTCACCTCATCCTCTCCCTTTTCTGCCTGGTAAAGTCTTAAGTCCAGTTTCATCATTGCTTCCTCTTTAAAGCTCTCCCAAATGTAACCAGAAAGAATTTATCACTCATACATCTGTGTTCTTTTTTGCATATGATTGCCTTTCTTGCTAAACTAAACTCCCCAAGGGAGGGAAAATGTCACATCTCATTCATTTATATATCCATAGTCACAGTGCCTGGTATGTTAATTCCCTCTTCCTCAGCCTTCAACTTCCTATCTCTCATGTTTCACACACCCCCTTTCCAACCTCTTAAGAGCTTGCCACAGTTGAACCAAGACCAAGTCAGTATAATGGCCTAAAAAAATTAAATGCCAACTCCAAAACATTCCTTTCTGGTTGGAGTATGCAGAAAAGGCTTCCTTAGTAAGTAAAGGAATCTTCCCTAGATGATCCAAGGCTCATCTCAATATGGTCTCTATAGCAGTGCTAGCCACTAGCCAGTACCACCTCACACAGATCCTAGACAGAACATAAGGGCTAAATCCAGGGCCCCAAAGAAAACTCACTCTTTTTCCGGTCACCTCCAACAGGAAGTTTGGAGGCTGGGATGTACTTCAATGAAACCACCAACTCGCCTTTGTGTGATGGCATGCCACTCATGGACTCAGCACTGATCTGAAACATAGGGAAACCCAAAAGATCAAGGTAGGCTTCTCAAGAGTTAGGACCTCTTGCTGAGGAGATTCAAAATTATCCCCAAGAACAGCTTCACAACATAAAGATCCTTCTTACAAGTACAACCTGGGGTTCCTAGGCCATGGCAGCCTAGCAGTTTGTTCAGAAGTGGTGTAGAAGAACCAACAAAATGTCTTCTGGAATACCCACCATTTTGCTACTTGGTGATACAGCTACTAGATTCCAAATGTCCTCAAATGTCTTCCAGCAAGATTGCCACATAAACTCACAGGGGACTGATACCACAATGAAGGATCTTGGTACCAGTATTATTAATAATAGCTTAAAAATGGAAACAACTTATATATTGATTAATGTAGAAAAGGTTAAATGAGTGATTTTTAATGTCCAGATATGGCATATGGCATGCAATCATCAAAAGGATGCAGTGAATCTGTATATCCTGACATGAACTGTTAAGTTACCAAAGCAAGATGCAAAAAATATCCCCCTTATATTAACAAAATCCATATTTGTGTGTATATGTATATATGTAATATGATTACTATCATTATCTTTTAAATAGTATCAGGCAATGTTAAAAGTACTTCAGGCCCTGGCTGGTGGCACAGTGGATAAGGTGCTGGCCTGTGAACCCAAAGGTCGCTGGTTCAATTCCCCAGCCAGGGCACATAACCAGGTTGCAAGCCAGGTCTCCAGCCAGGTCCCCAGCTGGAGGCAGGTGAAAGGCAACCATACATTTATGTCTCTCTTCCTCTCTCCCTATCCCTCTCTCTAAAAATAATAAAAATATATATTTTTAAATTTTATTTATTAAAAAAGTACTTCAAGTATATAATTTTGTTTAATCCTCAAGATAGTCCTATAAAATAGGTACTATTATTCCCATTTTACATGTTATGGAGCAGTGGAGCAGAGGAACAGAGAGGTTAAGTAATCTGTCCAAGGTCAACAGTAACTGGCAGAGGCAGGATTCAAATTCCAGAATCCATGCTTTTAATGACTCTACTATACTGCATAGAAAAAATTCCAAAGAATACAGACAAATTTAACACTTGTTTCTTCTAAATAAGTGGAGTGGTGAAAGGAAAAAGGGCTATTCTCATAGCATGTATCACTTGAATGATCTTCAAAGTAAACAGTATTTTTTAAAAGAAAACTTGCAAATATTTGAGAACTAGGTAAAACTGTTATGAGGATCTGAATATACTACAATTTTTAAATCTTCACCTGAAGACATTTTTTCATTGCTTTTAGTGAGAGAGGAAGGGGGAGAAGAAGGGTGAAAGACACATATTGATTCAAGAGAGAAGCATCAATTAGTTGCCTCCTGTACACATCCAGACTGGGAATTGTACCTGCCTGGGCTGGGGATCATATGCACCTAAACTAGGGATTGGGCCTGCAACCTAGGAATGTGCCATGATTGGGAATCGAACCTACAACCTTTTCATTATGGGACAATGCTCCAAGTGAACCATATTAGACAGGACAATATGCCCCAACTTTTAACTTCATTTATTTATTTTAGTTTTGATTAGTGATTTTCTCTACCACCAGAATATAAATGCCAGAAAGGCAGGAATCAAGCCTGTTTTTGTTCATCTTAGTATGCATGGCACTTAACAAAGTACCTAGTACATATTAGGTGCTTCACAAATATTTACTGAATGAATGAATGAACATTCGGGATGAGTGGCAGCTGGTTTATTGTCTTTGGCTGTGGGTAGCAGAACTGCTTTACTCTATTGGCTATCTCAGTATGACACTGTTCTTCGTGCTTTGGTATCCAGAGCATGAGCACTACAGGTGCCCTTTCCCCTGCCAGTGCTCACCATGGATCCATTAAACTAGGTCCTCATTACTGAGCATATCAATGCCAAGAGGGCATAATCCTTATCACTTTAGGAAAATGTACCACATACCCAAAATGCACAAAATTTAGTGCACGAAAGGGATAGGGAAGAATACGGAGGTAATCACTGTTACCAGAAGGAAAAGGGGTTGGGAATAGGATGTAGTAGGTAAACGGAGTGATGGAAGGAGACTAGACCATAAAATAGAGTACACAGATATCATGGTACAAAGTTGTACAGCCCAATAAATTCAATAAAAGGAGGGGAAAATCTACTACACCTGAAATTTGTATAACATTATTAACCAATGTTATCCAAATAAATTTAATATAAAAAAAATAAGAGAGATAGATACCTGAAAGAGAAAACTTGGAAGCTAATGAATTACTAAGGAAAAAAAAACAGAAACAATAAATATAGAATGTTTAAGTTAAAATAGATATGTAATATTGAAATGGCCTTTGTGTTGTTTATGTCTACAAAATTTTAATTTCTACATTATGAACTTCATTGGACCCTTAAGAATTGGAGTTTAGCCTTAGCTGGAAATTGGCATGTTTGTTTCAGTAGCATGTTTTCATTCAGGCACAAAATAATTGCAAAGAGCAAATACATCCTTAGTAGGCAGTAGTTCATGATGGTTTATAGTAATGTTTCTAAAATATCATCTGTAGGCTCCTGAATGACTTGTGTAACAAATGCTTAAGAAATTCTAAATTTTCAGTAATATTCTATAGCTTTGTGATAATTTCTTTCCTGCTTTTATTAGAAAGGGGCAAATTTAATTTGGAGAGGAGAAGCTATCAAAACATTGAATGTACATTTCCTTTGACTCAGCAATTCCACCACCAGAAGTTTCTTCTACAGTTACATTTTAAAAAGAAAGCCAGTGGTCCAGCAACCTTTTTGGCACCAGGGACCGACCCATTTTGTGGCAGACAGTGATGGGGGTGGTGGGTAAGAAATGGAGGCAGAGCTCAGGTAAACTTCAGATGGAATGCTACCAGTCTGTGGCTCAGGGGTTGGGGACTCCTGAAAAAGACCAACATATATCACAGCATAGGTTTAACAGCAAAAATAAATAATAAAAATAAGCAAAAAATTTAAATGCTCATCAGTGGGAGAATGGTAAATAAATTACATTACAGGCACATGATAAATACTGTACAGCAATTAAAATGAGGTATATTTGTAAGTAATGGCATAAAAATATGTTCATGATAAATTATATTGTTAAATAAAAAATCAAGCCATATATACACACAATGAGGTTTATATGAGCCTATGTGTGTAAAGAGAAAAAAATGTAAAGCTTTATGTGTACATCTGTGTCAATTAATACAAAATTTCTACAAAGATACCCAAGTAGTTGATAAACAGTGGTTATTTCTAGGGAGTACAATCTATTTTTCTTCTTATACATGTTTGTTAATTTTGAACCATGTACACATAAATCCTGTTATTCTTAATTTTCTTAATAAGTTATATATTGCATATATAATTATATATATATATATATATATATATATATATATATATACACACACACACACATACATACACATGTTAAAAAGTTCAAACAGACATGCAGACAGAGGAGCAGATAATGATTTCATGCACAGATCCAGGAAGTAAACAAAGTGCACCTCTATATCACAGAAGGTCACACCACTAAGACAGTATGTCAAAGTAGACCAATGTAAGAAGCAAAAACAAACAAGAGCCACCTAAAATGGGGGAACAAAGAAATAAACCCTCAGCAATTGGAAAGGAGGAATCCCCAGGAAGAGTGCAAAATGAAATAGAGGCAAGCACCCTATCAGAGAGGGAATTCAAAATAATGATGATTGAGAAGCTCAATGAGCTCATCGAGCTAAAAAAAAAACTACAAACAACTCCAGGGGAACTACAAAGAACTCCAGGTAAGCTACAAGGAACTTACTGAGAACTACACAAGCATTAAAAAGGACATAGAAACCATCAGTAAGAACCAGGAGGAAATAGGGAACGTAATCAAAAGCAGGTGAGAGAAAGCAGAGGATCGGACTATCAAGCTTGGAGGTCAATGTACAAAAAAATTCCCAGGCAATGCAACAAAATGAAAAAAAGACTAAAAATGAATGAAGAGGTTTTAAGTGAGCTGCAGGACAACATAAAATGTAATAACGTCCGTATCATAGGGATACCAGAAGGAGAAGAGGAGGAGCAAGGGATGGAAAACCTGTTTGAAACAGTAATGACAGAAAACTTCCCTAACTTGAGGAGAAAAAAAGGCATGCAAGTTCAGGAAGCACAGAGGGTCCCAAGGAAGATGAACCCAAACAGGCCCACTCCAAGACACATCATCATGAAAATGGAAAATTTCAGACAAGGAGAGAATCCTAAAAGCAACAAGAGAGAAACAGCTAATAACATACAAGGGGGCTCCCATCAGGTTATCAGCTGACTTGTCCACAGAAACACAACAAGCCAGAAGGGAATGGCAAAAAGTATTTCAAGCAATGAAAAAAAAAAAAAGGCCTGCAACCAAGAATACTCTACCCAGCAAGGCTCTCATCCAAAATGGAAGGTGAAATAAGGAGTTTCCCAGACAAAAGAAGTCTAAAAGAATACGTCTCCACCAAACCAGCATTGCAAGAGATGCTAAAGGGTCTGCTTTAAGATGAAGAAACAGACAGATAGGAACACAGGTACAAAGGGAAAAATAGATAATGAATGAGTACCTATCAATAATAATCTTAAAGGTAAATGTATTAAATGCACCAAAGTTGTATAAGAACCAACTTCAACTTATGAATGCTTTAGAATGATCTTGTTATAAATAGATTTTACTAAATAAGGCATAATTTTGTATATTGTACCTGCATTACTGCAGGTTAAGTTTTCTTAGATTGGAATTATTTCACAATATGGGAAAATCATGTTATGATAACTCAGAAAAGTCTAATGCAGTTAAAGAAGAAGAAAAAAGTAAGAAAATGTGGATGTATATTACATAGAAGACATGCTATCTTTCTTATTCACTGTTACAAAATATGTGCTTATTTGTGTGTGTGTAATATATAGATTTTGTTAGCAATTTATGTTTTAAAAAGCAACCAAGTGGTCGTGGATGTTTTATGAAATCAGTCAATCTTCAGGTTAGAAAAGATTCTGAGAATGAAGACCAATTTGGATGGAAGTTGCAAACTACTAAACTATATGATTTGTGTACATAGACAATATATATTCTCATATTAGCATGTAAATTAGATGAGATTCCTTTCAAATAGATTGTGGAAATACACATTTCCAGTTATGAAGGCCCCCACACTGGGGATGCTTGGGAAAAGGAATGAATGCTATAGTAAACTTTATTATTGAAGTGTGAACATATCTAACCTCTACCTCAACAGACTCTTAAATAGTTCAGGGGTTAGTTTAGGACCACACAGGAAGTCAACCACAAGTTCAAAAAATAGCTAGAATACCACTATACAAAATTATTTAAATCCTAGAGATTTTTTTTTTACCTCAATTTAGTAGACATAATAATTTCTACTCTGGAACAGGCTGAGCACTACAAGTACCATTATTGCTGAAGGCTTCAACTTGTAAAATACATGTAAAGGAAAAACAGAGGGTATTGAAAGAAGTAAAACCTGCACACAGCCTAAATAAATAAATAAATAAATAAATCTACTATTTAAGATGGAAAATGCCAAAAAGAATAAGTTGTAGTTCCAGTGGCTTAAAATAAACTTGAGTTATATTATTAGAGTGGGGAGGATCTGACTCAAAAATCAAATTCCTTTTGTACTATGGGTTTGGCACTGTGTCTAGGACAACTTTCACAAAAGTAAGTTCTGCAATACACTATTTCTGTGATATATTTCACAAAAATAGCATTCCAGAGTAAAATCAGTATTAAAGAAGAAAAACTGCTTAATCTTGCTACAATATATCTAAAATACTATCATTTAACATGTAATAATTATGTGAGCTATTATCACATTTTAAATTTTTTGTAATAACTCTTCAAAGTCCAGTATGTACTTTAAATGTGTGTAAAAACAATGTTTATAAATGTATTTTTGCATGTATTTGGTAATATTGCAATTCATATTACTTAAGAGTAATTCTTTAAACAAATGAATTAATGTAGGCATTTTGAAATAACAAAAAGAAAACTTTGTATTAATACGTTTCGAGATGCTGACAGAAGGCAGTAATTAAATGGTGAATTGTCTAGATGTAAAAGGGGGAAAAAAGTACACATTGGTGGTTATAGACTAGACAGGACGATGTTAAGAAGAATAAAGGAAATGGAGAAGCCAAAGAACTTATATGCATGACTCATGGACATGAACTAAGGGGGACACTGCTGGAGGGAATGGGGGGTACCATGTGGAGGTGGACAAGGGGGGAAAACTGGGACAACTGTAATAGCAAAATTAATAAAATGGAGCCCTGGCTGGTGGCACAGTGGATAAGGCGCCGGCCTGCAAACCCAACAATTGCTGGTTTGATTCCCCAGCCAGGGCACATGACCAGGTTGTGGGCCAGGTTTCCAGCCAGTTTTGTGGCTGGAGGCAGGGGAGAGGCAGCCATGCATTGCTGTTCCTCTCCCTCTCTGCCTCTCTCCCTTCCCCTCTCTCTCTGAAAATAATAAATAAAATCTTTTTTTAATTAATAAAATGTATTAAAAATAATAAAATAAGTTCAAACAATATAAGAGAGCATACAGGGGTGGAAGATGGTGATAGTAGATGGCAGTGTTGATGGCATTCTCAAGTACCATAGAGGCTAGAGGATAGGGTAAGGAGCACAAGATGTCTGCATGCCCTGAAGAATTAGAGCAGTAAGCATCTGGACTCAGGGGTGCACAGCCCAGAGGCTGCAGAGACCTATAGGAGAGCAGGTGACAGCTCGGAACCCATTTGCCAGAGGGCCAAGGTCAGCTCTGGGCAGTGGTGGCTCTGCCCAGAGGGACGGCTCTGACTGAAGACAGCTTCAGGCTCCCTGGTGAATTGAAATCTGAGCAATGAAATGTGGACAGTGAGTGCAAACTCTGGAGGATTGAAGAACTGAACTTCTGAAGGGGAGGGGCTGTGTGAGAGCCACACTCTGGAGGCTGAGAGAGGATGTGCGGCTACCAGGGCCAGAGGCAGAGGAGGAGAGATCTGCTGCAAGTAGGAGCATGGAATGCACTAGTCCCAGCAGCAGGAAAGCGGAAAACTGTGCTGCACCAGCCCCCTCCCTGGGAGAGGACAGCTCAGAGCCCCAGCAGGAAGAGAGGCTCCCACAGAAACTGTAGCATGGAAACTGCATGAGAAGGGAGCTTGAAGCTAGGGCAACCAGCTGCATGCCACTGACACAGCCTGAGAACACCTCCTCCAGGAGTTGGAGAGGGAGGGAGAGCCATTGTCTGCAAACAGCACACTGTGGTGCTCCCAGCAGAACCAGTCCACAAAGGGAGGGCCCCAATCACTGGCAGTTCACAAGCTCAGCTAGGCTACTGGAGGCTCAGCGTACTGGGGCTGTGGCACTCAGAACCAGCCCTGACTGTGACAACCATAGGCCCTGACCCCAAGACCACACAGCCAGGCTATTGACTGCAGAGGCTTGATCAAGGAAAAGAGGGAGACTCAGGAAATGGGTCGCCGCTAATCTTAAGCATCTGAGTTATACCAAGAGCTACCTGAATTATTAATCCCTAGCATATCCTTTTCAAAAGTCACTTCTAGCCCTCACAATTAGTGTATTTTAAGTAGTGTTAATATTATAGTGTGTCCCAAATGCCATATTTTAACTACTCCCTTCTCTCAATTCATTCAGCTACCTGAGATCCTCTTCCTAATCTTGTGTTAAAGTCTATTTTCCCTCCTGCTACAACTCATTCCCATTCCTTACTCTAAGTATTCCTCTCCTCTCCAGCCTCTAAAAATCTTTTGGTGTGTGAGCGCTATTAGGTGCTATACATCCTTTTTTTCTGCACAGAAAATACACTTGTCCTCACTTCACCTTGACCAATCAGTACTCATTGAGGGTGGAGAGGCAGGTAGGTGCAGTATCTTTACACACTTAGCTATAAAACTTAGTTATAAATCTAAGGAAAGTTATAAACCACCTCCTCTTTGTCCAAACACCTTATAATCTTTTTCCCTTTTTTACCTCATGCTCCCATCTCATCTATAGAAATTATAGCTCACATGCTGTTGATAGTGCTGTGGTGAAACTTATTCACCAACTGGATTCATATTTTTTCCCTTTTCTCTACATTTTCTAAGTCATGGTAGTTTTGTTCACTTACACATGTGTGTTCTCTCATACAGTATCTATCTATCTATCTATCTATATATATATACACATTTATTTATATATATATACAAATATAAATATATATATAACTTATTAGGCTTAATGGTGTTCACTCACACTTGCTGTATTCTAATTCTTCCCCCTCCCCATTTCTATATAAGTGGTCAAATTTGCTTTCTCTCTTGCATCCAACTACCACTTCTCACTACTATCTTTGCTACTCTTTTGCACTTTTCAAAATTATCTATATTTCAGTCAACTCAGTTGTTTTTCCCCTCTTATAATAGTCTTATTACACCTACATCCTTATTAATACTGGCTCATTTGCAGTTGAGGGTGTGATTAAGGGTGGGGGTTACTGTTGAGGGTATGCGTATTAGCTAGGCTCATATGCAGTTGAAAGAGTAATTAAGGGGGTAAAATATCTTTGAAGGTGTGGTTATTTTGACTGGACTGGTGGTTCTGTTTTAGGAGCAGCTCAATAACACTATATGAGATGTGGCAGAAGGAGTGTCTCTCAATCAGCCAGCTGGAGTGAAAGGAGTAACACATAAACCAAATCCAAAATATAATCAAACAGCCAAGAGCAGCAAGTTGAGGACATCTAGGCGACTGCACCACTGAACTCCACAAATCTCCTACCACAGAGGAGCACTCCAAGAAGGCAGGGAGTCATAGCAGATTAAACCAAGAAACAAAAACAAGCAACAACAGACACCCAAAATGGGGAGAAAAAGAAACAGTCCATCAACAAAAGGAAAGGAAGAATCACCAGAAAAATTATTAAATGAAACAGAAACAAGCAAACTATCAGGCATGGAATGCAAAGAAATGGTTATAAGAAAATTCAATGAGCTAAACAAGCTCAAAGAAAACTACAAAAAACTCCAGGGCAACTATAAGGGACTTACTGAAAATTATACCAGCATTAAAAAGGACATAGAAACCATCTGTAAGAACCAGGAGGAAATGAAGAATACGGTTTGTGAACTGAAGAACACAAAATAAGGAATTCAAAGCAGGCTAGAGAAAGCAGCAGACCAGGTCAGCGAATTGGAGGACAACATTGGAAAAAATAACCAGACAGTGCAACAAAATAAAGACTGAAAAAGAATGAAAAGATTTGAAGAGAGATACAGGACAACATGAAACTCAACAATATCCATATCATAGGGATACCAGAAGGAGAAGAGAAGCAAGGGACAGAAAGCCTGTTTGAAAAAGTAATGACAGAAAACTTCCCTAAACTGATGAGCGAAAATGTCACTAAAATTCAGGAAGCACAGATGGTCCCAATGAAGATGAGCCCAAACAGGCCTACTTCAAGACACAATAATTAAAATGGCAAATTTCAAAGACAAGGAGAGAATCCTAAAAGTATCAAGAGAGAAACAGCAAATAACATATAAGGGGGCTCCAAAAATTTATCAAACAATTTCTCAACAGAAACAATACATGCCAGAAGGGAATGGCAAAAAATACTCCAACTAATAAAAAACAAAGGCCTGCATCCAAGAATACTCTACCCAGCAAGGCTCTCATTTAAAATGAAAGGTGAAATAAGGAGTTTCCCAGACCAAAGAAGGCTAAAAGTATAAACCTCCACCAAACCAGCATTGCAAGAGATGCTAACTGGCCTACTTTAAAAGGATGAAGAAAGAGTGAGAGAGAGCAATACAGGAACAAAGGGGGAAAATGGGAATGAAGAAGTACCTGTCAGTAATAACCTTAAATGCAAATGGATTAAATGCACCAATCAAGAGACAAAGGGTAGCTGAATGGATAACAAAACATGACCCACATACATGCTGTCTTCAAAAAACCCAACACAGAACAAAACATCAGCACAGACTAAAAGTGAAGGAGTGGAAAAATATAGTTCAGCAAATGGACATGAAAAAAGGCTGGGGTAGCAACATGTATATCAGACAAAACAGATTTCACAATGAAGACCATAAAGAGAGACAAATAAAGGCATTTCATAATACTTAAGGGAACAATCCATCAAGAACACTTGTAAACATATATGCAAGCATTGTAGGAGCACTCAAATATCTAAGGAAAATCTTAGAGGACTTCAGAAGGATATAGACAGCAACACACTAATAGTAGGGGATTTTAATACCCCATTATCAACAATGGACAAATCTTCCAAGCAAAAATAAATAAATCGATAAAATAAAAAACAAAACCAAGGATATTGTAACACTGAGCAACACTCTAGATGAAATGGACTTAACTGACATATACAGAACATATCAGCCCAAAGAAGTGAAATATACATTCATTTCTAATGCACATGGAACATTCTCAAAGACAGACCACAAGCCTCCACAAATTCAAAAAAACTGAAATCATACCAAGCATCTTCTCAGATCGTGACAGCTTGAAACTAGAAACCAACCTCAAGGAAAAACATCCAAAAACAGAGAACAGAAGAGGATGCTTCATCACAGTGTGACTGGCAGAAATTGCACAGATGCTAGAGGGCTGGCAGTACCCCCACCAGAGGCAGCAGCTGAAGGTATGGTGCTGGGGGCTCCACCTGAGAAGGGTGGGTTCTGGTCCCCTAGTTGTGTGTCCCAGCTGCAGCAACTCAGCATACAGCAGAGAAGGGGAGAAAGCCATGGAGTTTACTAGCCTAAAGAGAGCGCTGGAGACAAAGAACTACTAGGGTGACCATACCAAAAATATATTGGCACCCACCTACCCTGGGCTCTAGTGGAGGGAGGGCAAAGAGTACTGCAGACACGTGGGGAGAGTTTGCGCTGGTGACTTGGAGGAGGGAAGTGGGGAGGCAGCTATGGGGGTCCCGGTGCTGACTCTTCACCCACACCTTGGGTGGACAGCGCTGTGCCAAGCATGTTCTCTCTCAGGGGTCCTCATAGCCCTGCCAACTAGAAGCAATCTGACCCACCCAGCACTGCCTGAGCCTGGCACCTGATCATAATTCTTTGATTGATATACATCTAAATAAACCTTTCCTTCCCTGCCCTGTCTGAGCATAAATACAATAGTTGACACCTGAAGAGGTATCTTTTGCCCAGCAGGGCCTGGGCCTAGCGGGTGATTACAATCTCTCTGACTTACAGTTGGGTCAGTCAGCCCCACACAATGGCAAAGTAAGCCTAGTGGCTGATTGGAGATTCATTGGTTAGCAACTGAGTTGATTTGTCCTGCCCAGTGGCACCTGGGCCTGGCAGCTGATCACAAACTCACTGGATTACAATTGATTTTTCAGTCTAGCTCAGGAGCTCCTCAGCCTGTCAGCTGATCACAGACTCACTAGAGTACAACTGAAACTTGCTATCTAGCTCAGTGCCACCTGAGCCTGGTGGCCGACTACAGAATCATTGGATTACAACCTGATCTTGCTGCCTAGCCCAGTGTTGTCTGAGCCTGGTGGCTGATCACAGATTCACTGATTTACATCTGAATCTGTCCCACCAAGCTGCACCTGAGCTGGTGGCTTGATACATTGGACTACAATTGAACCTCTCTGTCTAGCCCAGCAGGGTCTGAGTTAGGTAGATGATTCATTGCTTTACAACAGAATTGGTCCATCCCCGTAAGCTGCATCTGAGCCTGGTGGTGAATCACTGATCAAGAGGATTACAACTGAATCAATCCCTCCAGCCTACCAGTTCCTTAGCCTGGTAGCTGATCACACTCTATTTGGATTACAACGAAACTAAAAAATGGGAAGAAAAAGATACAGTCCATCACTGAAAGGAAAGGAGGAATCCCCAGAAAGATCACTAAATAAAAGAGGCAAGCAAACTATTAGATATGGAATTCAAACGAATGATCATTGAGAAGCTCAATAAGCTCAATGAACTCAACCAGCTCCATGAAAACTATAAACAACTCCACGGGAACTACAAAGAACTCCAGGGAAGCTACAAGGAACTTACTGAGAACTACATCAGGATTAAAAAGGGCATAGAAACTAACAGTAAGAGCCAGAAGGAAATGAAGAATACAATTTCTGAATTGAAGAATACAGTAGAAGGAATTAACAGCAGGATAGAGGAAGCAGAAGATAAGATCAGCATCAGGATTAAAAAGGACATAGAAACTAACAGTAAGAGCCAGGAAGAAATGAAGAATACAATTTCTGAATTGAAGAATACAGTAGAAGGAATTAACAGCAGGATAGAGGAAGCAGAAGATCAGATCAGCAAGCTGGAGGACAACCTAGAAAAATATTTCAAGAAAGTGCAACAGAATAAAAAAAGACTGAACCACAACGAAGAGGTTTAAGAGAGCTGTAAGACAACATGAAATGCAATAATATCTCTATCACAGGGATACCAGAAGGAGAAGAGAAACAAGGAATGGAAAACCTGTTCAAAAATAATGAGAGAAAACTTCCTGAACATGATGAGTGAAAACGTTATACAAGTTTAGGAAGCACAGAGGGTACCAATGAGGATAATTCCAAACAGACCAACTCTAAGACACGCCATAAGTAAAACAGCAAATTTCAAAGACAAAGAGAGAATCCTAAAAGCAGCAATAGAGAAATAGAAAATAAAATATAAGGGACTCCAAAAAATGATAATTTAACAGAAACAATACAATCCAGAAGGGAATGGCAAAAAATATTCCAAGCAATGAAAAACAAAGGCCTGCAACCAATAATACTCTAACTAGCAAGGCTCTCATTCAAAATGGAAGGAGAAATAAGGAGTTTCACAGACAAAAGAAGACTAAAAGAATACATCTCTACCAAATCAGCATTGCAAGAAAAGCTAAAGGTTCTGTTTTAAAGAGATGAACAGAAAATTTAGTTTTATCAGGACAGAGTAGAGAGCAGTGCTGATGGTGTTCTCGAGTACCAAAGCAGCTAGAGGACAAGATAGAGAGCGTGAGACGTCTTCAGGACGCAAGGAATTGCAACGGGCAGCATCTGGACACAGGGGAGCACAGCCCAGAGGCAGAGGAGGCCAGCAGGACAGTAGGTGAGGCTTTCCCGACTGACCGGCCAGCGGGCCGAGGTCAGCTCTGGGCAATGGCAGCTCTGCCCAGGGGGGCGTGTTTGACTGAGGCCAGTTCCTGGCTCTCTGGAGACTGGAAGTCTCAACAGTGAAGTGCGGGTGGCGAGGGCAAACGCCATAGGGAACGTGGAATTGAACTCTTGCAGGGGAGGGACCGTTTGAGAGACGCACTCTGGCAACAGGGAGAGGAGGCTCCGCGTGGGGCTATAGGAGGATAAGAGTCCTGCGGGAAGCCTGAGCAGAGGAGCAGGAAGTGCACCGGCCGGGGCGGCGAGAGGGCCAAAAAAGGTGCTGCTGGGCCACCGGGGAAACAGCAGTTAGAAGCCCCTGCGAGGGGGGAGGCCCAGACCTGCACAACCACACAGGCCCCCGGACTCTGCAGGAAACTCCAAACAGGGAGCCCGCGAGCCAGAACTAGTAGCAGGGGTAACTGACCCACCATTGCCGAAGACAAAGGCCGCACTGCCCACACCTGGGAGGGGCTCACCACAGGGGCCGCATAAAGGACTCCCCAGAGAGCTGGTTGGCTTGAAGGAGTGGTGCCCGCCCCGGAAGGGCAGGACAGTGTAGGCGGACCCCCAGACAGTGTTGACGGACAGGGGCGGCCTTCTCCCGGAACTGCAGGGGCGGGGCCAGTCGTCACAGGGACCAACGAAGTTGCGGGCTGCCCTGCAGGGGTGCTGGGTGCTCGTCCTGGGCAGGAACCTCCACCAGGAGTGGGAGGGGGCATCCTGCAGGCTCCAGAACACCTGCAGCCCTAACACCCAGCCAGGCTGCTGAAGGCCTAGCCTATCTGGGGGCAGACACTCAGAATCAGCCCTACTGTGACAATCGGAGGCCCTGCCACGTGCCAAGACCTGCAAGAATATAGACTATAGACTGTAAAGTCTTGACCAAGAAAAAGAGGCAGCATCAGGAAAGGGATTAATGCCAATCTCAAGCACCTGAATTATACCGAGAGCAATATGAACTATCAATCCCCAACATATCCTTTGCAAAAGTTACTTCTCACATATTCTTAATCCCCCCCCATACCTCAATCCACCTAAATACCCAAGACCCTCCTCCCACTCTCGAATTAAAGTCTACTGACTCTGTGGCTATAACCCATTCCCAGTCCTCAATCCAAGTATTCCTCCCTTCCCCAGCCTTTCTAAACCCTTACATTATTCTTTTCTTCCTTCCTCTTTTTTTTTTTTTTTTTTTTTAATTTTTCTTTTCCTTTTCTTCCTGGTAAAGCCCACAGGTTCTGGCTCCACCTGGACCAATCAGAAATCATAAAAGGAGAACACACAGCTAAAACCTTTCTTTATTAATATTGATTTCTCTTTGTCTTGTGACTTTCTCCCCCCTTCCTTTTCTTTTTCTTTCTTTCTTTCTTTCTCCTTTCTTTTCTCCCTGATAAAGCCCAATCGTCCTGGCTCCATCTGGACCAAACACAGACCATAAAGGGTGAACAGACACCTAAACCTTTTCTTTATTAATATTGATTTCTCTTTCTCTTGTGACTTTCTCCCTTTTTTTTTTTTCTTTTTTTTTTCTCTGCTAAAAGCCCTCAAGTCCAGGCTCCATCTGGACCAGTCAGGGATTATTAAGGGTGAACAGCCATCTAAACCCTTTCTTCTTATTATTATTATCATTTTTATTTCTTTTTTCCTTTTGCAATTTTTTTTGGTTTGGTTTGTTGTTTTTGTTTTTTGTTTGTTTGTTTGTTTTTGTTTTTGTTTTTTGTTTTTGTTTCCGCTAAAAGCCCGTAGGCCCAGAATACCACCAGACAGCCCAAATAAAGGACACACCAAGAACAGCAAATGGAGAAAATCTGAGAGACGGCAACACTGAACTCCACAAATCTCCTATCACAGAAGGGTGCTCAACTAAGGCAAGGAAGCAAAGCAGGTTAACCCAAGGAAAGAACAAAAATAAATAAATAAATAAAGAGCAAGCAAGAACAGACACCAAAATGGGGAAAAAAAGCATCACTCCATCACCAAAAGGAAAGGAAGAATCCCCAGAAAGAACACAAAATGAAACAGAGACACCTGGAATATCAGATAAGGAATTCAAAGAATGATGATAGAGAAGATCAGTGAGCTCAGTCACATGAAGGAAAACTGTAAACAACTCCAGGAGAACTACAAAGAACTCCAGGGAAGTTACAAAGAACTCCAGGGAAGTTACAAGGAACTTACTGAGAACTACAACAGCATGAAAAAAGACATGGAAACTATCAATAAGTGCCAGGAGGAAATGAAGAATACAATTTCTGAATTGAAGAATACAGTAGAAGGAATCAACAGTAGACTAGAGGAAGCAGAGGACCGGATCAGCAAGTTGGAGGATAATGTAGACAAATACTCCAAGACAGTACAAGAGAATCAAAAAAGGCTGAATAAGACTGAAGAGGGGTAAGAGAGCTGCAGGACAACATGAAACATAACAACATCCGTATCATAGGGATACCAGAAGGAGAAGAGAAACAAGGAATGGAAAACCTGTTCAAAAAAGTCATGATAGAAAATTTCCCTAACATGATGAGTGAAAACATGAATCCAGTTCAGGAAGCACAGAGGGTCCCAATGAGGATCAACCCAACAGACCAACACCAA
>PVIW01008454.1:39684-61122 GCA_004026585.1 Noctilio leporinus
CAAAGACAAAGAGAGAATCCTAAAAGCATCAAGAGAGAAAAGACAAATAACATACAAAGGGGCTCCAATAAGGCTATCAAATGATTATTCAACAGAAACAATTCAAGCCAGAAGGGAATGGCAAAAAGTATTTCAAGTCATGGTAAACAAAGGCCTGCAACCAAGAATACTCTACCCAGCAAGGCTCGCATTCAAGATACAAGGAGAAATAAGGAGCTTCCCAGACAAAAAAAAAAAAGACTGAAAGAATACATTTCTACCAAACCAGCATTGCAAGAAATGCTAAAGGGTCTGCTATAAAAATAAGTAAAGAAATAAAATGAAGAAACAGAGAAAGCCAAAGAGGAATACAGGCATAAAGGGAAAAAATGGCAATGAATAAGTATCAATCAATAATAACTTTAAATGTAAATGGATTAAATGCACCAATCAAAAGACATAGGGTAGCCGAATGGATAAGACAACATGACCCACGTATATGCTGTCTTCAAGAGACCCACCAGAGAACAAAAGATCGACACAGATTGAGAGTGAACGGATGGAAAACTATATATCAAGGAAATGGACATGAAAAAATAACTAGAGTAGCAATACTTATTTCAGACAAAATAGATTTTACAATGAAGGCCATAAAAAGGGACAAAGATGGACATTTCATAATACTTAAGGGAACAATCCATCAAGAAGAAATAACTCTGATAAACATATATGCACCCAACATAGGAGCTCCGAAATATATAAGGAAAATCTTGGAAGACTTTAAGAAAGACATAGACAGCAACACATTAATAGTAGGGGATTTTAATACCCCACTATCAATAATGGACAGATCTTTCAAACAAAAAATCCCCAGAGATGTTGTGGTTTTGAACAACACTCTAGAGGAAATGGACCTAACTGATGTATACAGAGTCCTTTATCCCAACAAAGCAAAATACACATTCTTTTCAAATGCACATGGATCATTCTCCAAGATAGACCACATGGTATGTCACAAGACAAGCCTCCACAAATACAGGAAAATGGAAATCATACAAAGTACCTTCTCAGATCACAATGGCTTGAGACTAGAAACCAAATTCAAGGGAAAAACCCAAAAATTCTCTAACTCATGGAGACTGAATAACATGCTTTTAAGCAATGAAGGGGTCAACAATGATATCAAAGATGAAATCAAAAAGTTCCTGGGAAAAAGTGACAATGTACACACAAGAGCCCAAAACCTATGGGATAGAGCAAAGGCAGTTCTCAGGGGGAAATTTATAGCAATACAGGCCTTCCCAAAAAGGTTACAAGAAGTTTATAAAAAGCTGCAAGAACTAGAGGAGCAACAAGAAACAAAGCCCAGAGCAAGTAGAAGGAAGGAAATCATCAAGATCAGAGCAGAACTAAATAACTCAGAGATTCAAACTACAATTCGAAGAATCAACAGGACCAGGAGCTGGTTCTTTGATAAAATAAACAAAATTGACAAGCTCTTATCCAGACTCATCAAGAAAAAGACAGAGAGGACCCAAATAAACAGAATCAGAACTGAAAGAGGGGAAATCACAACTGATACCTCAGAAATACAAAAGACTGTAAGAAATTACTACAAACAACTATATGACAATAAATATGACAACCTGGATGAATTGGACACATTTCTGGAAAGGTATAATCTACCAAAACTAAACCAAGAAGAAGCAGAAAGCCTCAATGACCAATAACAACTAGTGAAATTAAAGAAGTAATCCAAAATCTCCCAAAGCACAAAAGCCCTGGACCAGATGGCTACACAGGTGAATTTTACCAAACATTTAAAGAAGAACTAACTCCTATCTTCCTCAAACTATACCAAAAGATTCAGGAAGAGGGAAGACTCCCAAACTCGTTCTATGAGGCCAATATTATTCTAATCCCAAAACCAGGGCAAGATACAACTAAGAAAGAAAGCTACAGGCCAATATCTCTGATGAACATAGATGCTAAAATTCTCAACAAAATATTGGCCAATTGGGATTCAGCAGTATATTACAAAGGTCATACACCATGATCAAGTGGGCTTCATCCCAGGGATGCAAGGATGGTACAACATTCGTAAATCAATTAATGTAATACACCTCATCAACAAATTGAAAGATAAAAACCATATGATTATATCAATAGATGATGAAAAAGCATTTGATAAAGTGCAGCAACCATTTATGATAAAAACCCTCGGCGGAATGGGAATAGAGGGGGCATACCTCAACATCATAAAGGCCATCTATCAGAAACCTGAAGCCAACATCATACTTAATGGACAAAAACTGAAAGCTTTCCCCCTAAGATCAGGAACGAGACAAGGCTGCCCACTTTCTCCACTTCTATTCAACTTTGTCTTGGAAGTTCTAGCTATAGCCATCAGAGAAGAAAAAGGAATCAAAGGTATCCAACTTGGAAAGGAGGAAGTCAAACTGTCATTATTTGCAGATGATATGATAGTGTACATACAAAACCCGATTGGCTCCACCAAAAACTTACTTGACCTAATAAGCAAATTTAGCAAAATAGCTCGGTATAAAGTCAATATCCAGAAATTAAAATCATTTTTGTATACCAATAATGAAACATCAGAAATGGAAGCGAAAAAACAAATCTCATTTACCATAGCAACAAGAAAAATAAAGTACCTAGGAATCAACTTAACTAAGGAGGTAAAAGACCTGTACTCAGAAAACTACGGAACAATGAAGAAAGAAATCAAGGAAGATACAAATAAAAGGAAGCATATATCATGTTCATGGATGGGAAGAATTAATATCATTAAAATGTCCATACTACCCAAAGCAATCTACATATTCAATGCAATCCCAATTAAAATACCAATGACTACTTCACAGAAATAGAAAAAATACTTCAAAAATTTATTTGGAGCCAAAAACTCCCACGAATAGCCACCACAATCTTGAGAAAAAGAACAAGGTAGGAGGAGTCACAATACCGGACTTCAAAAAATAGTATAAGCTTGTGTCATCAAAATAGCCTGGTTCTGGCATAAGAATAGACATATAGATCAATGGAACAGAATAGAGCCCAAAATTAACCCAGGACTCTATGGTCATCTAACATTTGACAAAGGGGGAAGGAACATCTAATGGAGTAAAAACAGTCTCTTCAACAAATGGTGTTGGGAGAAGTGGACAGCAATATGCAAAAAGATAAAACTAGACCACCAACTTACACCATACACCAAAATAAACTCAAGATGGATGAAGGATTTAAACATAACCAGTGCCACCATAAAGGTCCTGGAGAAAAATATAGGCAGTAAACTTTCGGATATCCTACGCAAAAATATGTTTACTGATACTTCACCAAGGGCAAAGGAAATCAAAGAACCAATCAACAAATGGAACTATATCAAATTGAAAAGTTTCTGTTCAGCTAAAGAAAATATCAGCAAAATTCAAAGGGAACCAACTGTATGGGAAAACATAATTGTCAATGATACCTCAGACAAGGGTCTGATCTCCAAAATATATAAAGAACTAATACGACTCAACAGCAGGGAGACAGACAGCCCAATTAAAAAATGGGCAAAGGACCTGAACAGACAACTCACTGAGGAAGATATACAAAGGGCCCAGAGGCATATGAAAGAATGCTCAACATAGCTAGTCATCAGAGAGATGCAAATTAAAACTGCATTAAGATACCACCTCACACTTGTCAGAATGGCAATCATCAGCAAATCAACAAACAACAAGTGTTGGCGAGGATGCGGGGCAGAGGGAACCCTCATACACTGTTGGTGGGAATGCAGGCTGGTGCAGCCACTGTGGAAAACAGTATGGGGTTTCCTTCAAAAACTAAAAATGGAACTGCCTTTTGATCCAGCAATTCCACTACTTGGACTATACCCAAAGAATCCTGAAACACCAATTCATAAGAACCTATATACACCTATGTTCATAGCAGCACTATTTACAATAGCCAAGTGCTGGAAATAGCCTAAGTGCCCATCAGTGGATGATTGGATTAAAAAAACTTTGGTACATTTACACAATGGAATTCTATATAGCAGAAAGAAAGTAGGAACTTGTACCCTTTGCAACAACAAAGGTGGATGAAACTGGAGAGTATTATGCTTAGTGAAATAAGCCAGTCAGTGAAGGACAAATACCATATTATCTCACCCATTACGGGGCAATAATGAGCAAAACTAACAACAAGCAAAACAGAACCAAGTATATGAATCCAAGGAATAGGCCTTCAGTGGTTACGGGGAATGGGGTTGGGGGGAAGGGGGAGGCAGAGGCAAAGAAGGGGAGCAGCTTAGACAAGAACCTAGTATAAAGGAACCATGGACATGGGCAACAAGTGGGATTGACTTTGGGGGGAGTAGGTGGGTGGGGAGGGGGACAGATGGGAGCAAAAAGGCGATGAATGTAATACAACAATAATAAAATTTAAAAAGAAAAAAAATAAAAAGATGAACAGAGAGAGACAGAGGTACAAAGGGGTAAAATGGCAATAACGAAGTATCTATCAAATCTATCAATAATAACCTTAAATGTAAATGGATAAATGCGCCAATCAAAAGACACAGGGGAGCTGATTGGGTAAGAAAACATGACCCACACATATGTTGTCTAAAAGAGAGTCACCTCAGAATAAAAGATTGACACAGATTGAAAGTAAAAAGATGGATAAAACATATATCAAGCAAATGGGCATTAAAAAAAGGCTGAAGTAGCAATACTTATTTCACACAAAATAGATTTTTTGATGAAGGCCATAAAAACAAAGAAGGACATTTCACAATACTTAAGGGAACAATCCATCTAGAAGAAATAACTCTGGTAAACATATATGCGCCCAACATACGAGGACCCAAATATATGAGGAAAATCTTGGAAGACTTCAAGAAAGATATGGAAAGCAACACACTACAGTAGGGGATTTTAATACCCCATTATCAACAATGGACAGATCTTCCAAACAAAAAAACATCAAGGATATTGAGGTACTGAACAACAATCTTGAGGAAATGGACTTAACTGATATACACAGAATCTTTCATCCCAAAGAAGCAAAATACACATTCTTTTCAAAGGCACATGGAATATCCTCAAAGATAGACCACATGGTAGGCCACAAGACAAGCCTCCACTAATATAGGAAAACTCAAAACATACCAAGCATCTTCTCAGATTATAATGGCTTGAAACTAGAAACCAACCTCAAGGGAAATAAAAACAAAAACACTCCAAAACTCATGAAGACTGAATAACATGCTTTTAAATAAGGAATGGGTTAACAGTGAGATCAAAGATGAAATCAAAAAGTTTCTGGAAACAAATGGCAAGGAATACAGAACACCTCAAAACCTATGGGACACAGCAGAGGAAGTCCTCAGAGGGAAATTCAAAGCAATACAGGCCTACCTAAAAAGGATAGAAGAAGCTTATACAAAAAACCTAACCATAAAGCTACAAGAACTAGAGGAGCAACAACAAAGTCCAGAGCAAGTAGAAGAAAGGAAATCATCAAGATCATAGCAGAATTAAATAACTTAGAGACTAAAACTACAATTCAAAGAATCAATAAATCCAGGAGTTGGTTCTTTGAAAAAATAAACAAATTAACAAGCCTTTAACCAGACTCGACCAGAAAAAGAGAGACAGGTCCCAAACAAACAAAGTCAGAAGTGACAGAGAAAAAATCACAACTGATATGTCAGAAATACAAAGGGTTGTAAGAAATTACCACAAACAAATACATGACAAGAAATAAGACAAACTGGGTGAAATGGACACATTTCTGGAAATGTATAATCAACCAAAATCCAAATCCAGAAGAAGCAGAAATTCTGAATAGACCAATAACAACTAATGAAATTGAAGAAGTAATAAAAAATCTCCCAAAGCACAACAGCCCCAGGCCAAATGGCTACACAGGTGAATTTTACCAAAATTTAGAGAAGAACTAAATCCTATCCTTCTCACCTTTTACAAAAAATCCAACAAGAGGGAAGTCTCCTAAACTCTTTCTATGAGACCAATATTACTCTAACCCCAAAACCAGGGCAAGATACAACTAAGAAAGAAAACTACAGGCCAATATCTCTGATGAACATAGATGCAAAGATTCTCAACAAAATATTGGCCAAATGAATTCAGAAGTACATTACAAAGATCATACACCATGATCAAGTGGGTTTCATCCCAGGGATGCAAGGATGGTACAACATTCATAAATCAATAAATGTAATACACCACATTAACAAATCGAATGACAAAAACCATATGATCATGTCAATAGAAGCTGAAAAAGCATTTGATAATGTACAGCAACCATTTATGATAAAAACCCCTCAGCAAAATGGAAATAGAGGGAGCATATCTTAACATCATAAAGGCCATATATGAGAATCCTGAAGCCAACATCATACTTAACAGACAAAAACTAAAAGCTATCCTCCTAAAATCAGGAACAAGACAAGGCTGACCACTTTTTCCACTTCTGTTCAACACCATTTTGGAAGTTCTAGCCATAGCTGTCAGAGAAGAAAAAGGAATCAGAGGCATCCATTTTGGAAAGGAAGAAATCAAACTGTCATTATTTGCACATTATATGATAGTGTATATAGAAAACCCGATAGACTCCACCAAAAACTTACTTGACCTAATAGGCAAATTTAGCAAAATAGCTGGGGATATAGTCAATATCCAGAAATCAAAAGCATT
Source organism: Noctilio leporinus (assembly GCA_004026585.1). Taxonomy (NCBI): domain Eukaryota; kingdom Metazoa; phylum Chordata; class Mammalia; order Chiroptera; family Noctilionidae; genus Noctilio; species Noctilio leporinus. The sequence continues at coordinate 46,398 of PVIW01008454.1, forward strand.
TTTGTATACCAATAATGAAACATCAGATATAGAAGCTAAAAATGAAATCCCATTTACCATAGCAACAAGAAAAATAAAGTACTTACTAATAAACTTAACCAAGGAGGTAAGAGACCTGTACTCAGAAAACTACAGATCATGAAAGAAAGAAATTAAGGAAGATACAAATAAATGGAAGCATATACCATGTTCATGGATGGGAAGAACTAACATTATTAAAATGTTCATACTACCCAAAACACTCTATAGATTCAATGCAATCCCAATTAAAATAACAATGACATAGTTTACAGAGATAGAAAAAATACTTCAAAAATTTATATGGAGCCAAAAATGCTCACAAGTAGCCACAGCAATCTTGAGAAAGAGAAACAAGGTAGGAGGAATAACAATAAGGACATCAAATTATACTACAAGACTACTGTCATCAAAACAGTCTTGTGCTGGCATAAGAATAGAGATATAGATCAATGGGACAGAATAGAGCCCAGAAATAAACCCAGGATTCTATGGTCAATTAATATTCAACAAAGGGGGAAGGAACATAAAATGGAGTAAAAACAGTCTCTTCAACAAGTGGTGTTGGGAGAACTGGACAGCAACATGCAAAAAGATAAAACTAGACCACCAAGTTACACCATACACCAGTATAAACTCAAGATGGATAAAGGACTTAAACATAAGCAGTGCCACCATAAAGGTCCTGGAGAAAACTATAGGCAGTAAAATTTTAGATATCCTATGCAGAAATATGTTTACTGATACTTCTTCAAGGGCAAAGGAAATCAAATAAGAAATAAACAAATGGGACTATATCAAAGTGAAAAGATTCTCCTCAGCTAAAGAAAATATCAACAAAATAAAAAGGGAGCCAACCATGTGGGAAAACATATTTGCCAATGACATCTCATTCAAGGGTTTGATATCAAAAATATATAAATAACTTATGTGACTCAACACCAGGGAGACAGACAGCCCAATTGAAAAATGAGCGAAGGACCTGAATAGACACCTCTCTTAGGAAGACATACAAAGGACCCAGAAGCATATGAAAGAATGCTCAACATCACTAGCCATCAGAGAGATGCAAATTAAAACCACAATAAGATACCACCTCACACTTGTCAGAATGGCAAACATCTACATACCAACAATCAAGTGCTGGCAAGGATGTGGGGCAAAGGCAACCCTGGTGCACTGTTGGTGGGAATGCAGGCTGGTGCAGCCACTGTGGAAAACAGTATGGGCTATCCTTTAAAAACTAAAAATGGAACTGCCTCTTGATCCAGCGTTTCCACTACTAGGACTATACCCGAATAACCCTGAAACACCAATTCATAAGAACCTATGTACTCCTATGTTCATAGCAGCACTATTTACAATAGCCAAGTGCTGGAAACAGCCTAAGTGCCCATCAGTGGATGATTGGATCAAAAAACTTTGGTACATTTACACAATGGAATACTACACAGCAGAAAGGAAGAAGAAACTCCTACCCTTTGCAACAACCTGGATGGAACTGGGGAGTATTATGTTCATTGGAATACGCCAGTCAGTGAAAGACAAATACCATATGATCTCACCCATTACAGAACAATAATGTACAAAACAAACAACAATGAAAACAGAACCAGATACATGAATACAATGAATAGACCTTCAGTGGGCAGGTGGGAGGGGTCATGGGGAGGGAGGCAGAAGAGGCAAATAAAGGGAGCTGTTTAGTCAAGGAACTAGTATAGGAGAATCATGGACATGGACAAAAACTGGGATTGACTTTGGAGGGGGATAGGTGGGTGCACAATGGGACAAAGGGTGAGTAAAAAGGTGATGGATATAATACAACAACAATAAAATTAAATGAAAAACAAATAAAATAAACAAAATTGACAAGCTATTAACCAAACTCATCAAGAAAAAAAAGAGGACCCAAATAAACAAAATCAGAAATAACAGAGGTGAAATCCCAACCAATACCACAGAAATACAAAGAATTGTACGAAATTACTACATACAACTATATGACAAGAAATTTGACAACCTGAGTGAAATGGACAAATTTCTGGAAATATATAACCTACAAAAAGTGAATCAAGAAGAAGCAGAAAGCCTTAATAAACTAATAACAACTAATGAAATTGAAGAAGTATTCAAAAAACGCCCAGGGCACAAGAGCCCCAGACCAGGTAGCTACACAGGGGAATTTTACTAAACAATTAGGGAAGAACTAAATTCTATCCTTCTCAAACTATTCCAAAAAAATTCCAAGAGGAGGTAAGGCTCCCAAACTCTTTTTATGAAACCAAATTATTCTAATCCCAAAACCAGGTCAAGACACAACAAAGGACGACCACAGGCTAATATCTCCAAAGAACATAGATGTGAAAATTCTCAACTAAATACTGGCAACCTGAATCCAGCAATATAAAATATAAAAAAAATATATATATATATATATTTTTTTTTTTAATTATACACCATGACCAAGAAGGATTCATCCCAGGGATGCAAGGATGGTACAATACTCACAAATCAATTGATATAATATACAACATAAACAAACTGAAAGACAAAAAACATATGATCATATCAATAGATGCTGAAAAAGCATTTGATAAAGTACAATACCCTTTTATGATAAAAACACTGAGCAAGATGGGAATAGAGGGAGCATACTTCAGCATAATAAAGGCCATATACGAGAAACCTGTAGATAACATCATACTCAACAAGCAAAAACTGAAAGCCTTTCCCTTAAGATCAGGAACAAGACAAAGCTGTCCACTCTCTCCACTTCTATTAAACATCGTCTTAGATGTTCTTGTCACAGGGATCAGACAAGGAAAAGGAACCATGGCATCCAAATTGGAAAGGAGGAAGTAAAACTGTCATTATTTGTAGATGATGGCATACATAGAAAACCCTATAGATTCCACTATAAAACTACTCAACCTAATAAGTGAATTTGGCAAAATAGCTCGATACAAAATCAATATCCAGAAATCAAAGGCATTTTTTAAACATTAAGACTCTTAAAGATTTTATTTATTATTTTTAGAGAGAGAGGAAGGGAGAGAGGGAGAGAGACATCAATGTATGGCTGTTTTTCACCTGCCTCCAGCTATAGAGCTAGCTGGAGACCTGGCTTGCAACCTGGTTATGTGTGCCCTGGCTGGGAACTGGACCAGCGAACTTTAGGTTCACAAGCTGGTGCCTTATCCACTGTGCCACGAGCCAGGGCCTCAAAGGCATTTTTAAACACCAACAATGAAACATCAGATCAAGAAACTAGAAAATAAATCCTATTTTCTATAGCAACCAAAAAATAATAATAAAGTACTTAGGAATAAATTTAACCAAGGAGATAAAAGACTTGTACTTCGAAAACTACAGAACATGAAAGAAAGAAATTAAGGAAGATACAAATAAATGGAAGCACATACCATGTTCATGGTTGAGAAGAATTAACATCATTAAAATGTCCATACTACCCAAAGCCATATAGAGATTCAATCAATCCCTATTAAAATACAAACATCATATTTCACAGAATTAGAAGAAATATTAAAAAAATTCATATGGAATTAAAAATGACCCCAAATAGCTACAGCAATCTTGAGAAAAAAGAACAAAGTAGGAGTAATCACAATACCAGATATCAGTCTATACTACAAGGCTACTGTCATCAAAACAGTCTGGTACTGGCATAAGAATAGACATATAGATCAATGGAACAGAATAGAGAACCCAGAAATAAACCCAGGACTCTATGGGCAACTAATATTCAACAAAGGGGAAGGAACATAAAATGGAGTGCAAATAGCCTCTTCAAGAAGTGGTATTGGGACAATTGGACAGGCGCATGCAAAAAAATAAAAATAAAACTAGACCACCAATCTACACCATATACCAGAACAAACATAAGATGGATAAAATACTTAAAACAGAAGCAGTGCCACCATAAATGCCCTAGAAGAAAACACAGGCAAAAAAATTTGCAGATATCCCACACAGCAAAACTTTCACTGATCTATCTCCCAGGGCAAGGGAAATAAAGGAACAAATAAAGAAATAGGACTATATCAAACTGGAAAGTTTCTCCTCAGCTAAAGAAAACATCAACAAAATAAACAGGAAACCAACCATACTGGAAAACATATTTGCCAATGATATCTCATTCAAGGATTTGATCTCCCAAAACATATAAAGAACTAATAGGACTCAACACTGGGGAGACAACAATCGAATTAAAAAATGGGCCAAGGACATGAACAGACACTTCTCCAAGGAAGACATACAAAGGGCCTGCCCACAGACATATGAAAGAATGCTCAACATCACTAGCCGTCAGGGAGAAGCAAATTAAAACCACAATGAGATACCACCTCACACCTGTCAGAATGGCTATCATCAACAAATCAACAAACAAGTGCTGACAAGGATGTGGAGAAAAGTGATCCTTGGTACACTCCTGTTGGGAATGCAGACTGTTACAGCCACTATGAAATATGGTGTGGAATTTCCTCAAAAAACTAATATTAGAACTACCTCTTGACCCAGTGATTCCACTGCTAGGATTATATCCAAAGAATCCTGAAACATCAATTCAGGAGAACCTATGCTCCCCTGTGTTCATAGCAGCACTATTCATAATAGCCAAGCACTAGAAACAACTGAAGTGCCCTTCAGTAGATGAATGGATCAAAAAATGGTGGCACATTTACATAATGGGGTTCTATGCAGCAGAAAGAAAGAGATAATTCCTAACATTCATGATAGCATGGATGACCTGGAAAGTATCATGCTTAGTGAAATGAGAGGCAGCAAAAATTAAATACCATATATTCTCACTCAATACAGGAGACTAGTGAACAAAACAAACAAACAAAATAGAATCAGAGCTATGGAAACAAGGAACAGACTTTCAGTGCACACAGGGGAGAGGAAAGAGGCAAGAGGGAGAAGGAGGCAAAGAAGGAGAACAGTTTAGTCAAGGAACTAGCATGGATGACCCATGGATATAGACGACATGTGGGATCAACTGTTGAGGGGTGGATAGGGAGGTTGGAGAAGGGAAGAGCAGACTGGGAAAAATGAGATGAATATAATATAACAACAATAAAATAAAATTTAAAAAAGAGTATACAGAGAAAATTAAATTGCCCACCCACCCTAGTCTTTCTTCCTGAAGGTAGCCACTACCACTAGTTTCTTGTCCATCTTTTCAAAGGTATTGTATGAACCATGTCTTATTTTTTGCATTTAAAATGCTAGGGTACAAGGCCCTGGCTGGTAGCAAAGTGGATAACGTGCCAGCCTGTGAACCCAAAGATCACAGGTTCGATTCCCCAGCCAGGGCACATAACCAGGTTGCAAACCAGGTCTCCAGTCAGGTCTGCGGCTGGAGGCAGGTGAAAGGCAACCATACATTGATGTTTCTCTCCCTCTCTGCCTCTTTCCCTTCTTCTCTTTCCGGAAATAATAAGAATCTTTTTAAAAATTTAAAAATTAAAAAAAAAATGCTAGGGTACAGTTTTACAGAGGAATCTTGCCATTAAATAGTTCTGATAATCAAGAAGTTCTATCTCTGTCTTAACAACTTCATCTTAACTGGAATGACAGTAACTTATTGGATGTCCATTATGTGCCAGGCACTAACTAATTGGTACTTTGCATACAGTCTGCAAAAAAAAAAAAAAAAAAAAAAGAGTATTATCATCTCCATTTTATAGATAAAGAAACTAAGGCTCACAGACATTAGGTGACTTACCTAAGTTATTTTATATATTAGGTGATTTGACTACCTGGCAAATAGCAGAACCAGGATTCAAATCCAGGTCTGTACTTGGATCCCAGGCACTATTACGCACACTGCTCCACTCTCACCTGAGGTACCATCTCCATTTTCCTGACCTGTGTGCTCAAGGGCACAGCAATTGGATCTTCATGAATTGTTTCACTCCCCACTTCTTTAGTGAAAATTTTAGCTTCAGAAAGGAGTGATTAGGGTACACCCCAAGGGTTAGCTTGGAGAAGAGGTGCAAGTTAAGATGTTAGAGTACGCCCAGACTCTCGAAGGTTAGGAGGCATACAAATGAATAGCCTCATCCTTTGTCAGGCTGTAAAAATGCACCTGACATTACTGTCAAGCTCAGAAACTCCAGCAGGGTGCACTAGAAGTATAGACTACATTCAAAGACATTACTAATATGTACCAGTGGAGGTCACTGCAGACAACTCTACTTTATATCCAAACTGACTGAGTTGTAAAAGCAGACTACCTTTCCGTGCAAAGGGAGGCAATGATCCAATTTCTTATCAAGCTTCCAGGAATCCATCTGAACATCTACTTCTCCAAGAAAAGTATTTCTACCAAAACGACCATGATGCCAAACTGAAAACTGCAATGTCCTCTGGGCCAGGAGAGATTCTGGAATCTCATACTGTGGGGAAAAAAAGAAGCAGCACAAGATGATTAGTGATAATTCCTCAGCAAAGATTATTCCAAAATCTGAGCAATCAGTCCCAAATCCACAGTACTAAGTATTATATTACTCTATACCCAAGTTACTATGTATTTCCTCAATTAAAAGCTTGCAGTTAACCCATTTCGCAAAAAAAACAAAAACAAAAAAACAAACATACAAACAAAAAGAAAACCCTACCATATTGCATGGGAGAAACTGGAAATGAATTTTTCCTTGAATGGGAAAGAGAACACTGGAACATTCCAGAAAAATGCCCAGAGATTCCTGATCCCAAATGATTTTTAAAATTTTACTTTTCAATTACAGTTTATATTCAACATTACCACTTCCAGGTATACATAATGGTTAGACAATTATATACTTTACAAAGTGTACCATCCAATATTTCAAGTACTTACCTGGCACTTGCTTAGTTATTACAATAGTTGACTATATTCCTTACGCTACACTTCACATCCCCATGACTATTTTGTTAACTAACAATTTGTACTTTTTAAGCCCTTTACCATTTTCACCCAGTACCCAAATACCTTCCCCTCTAGTACCCATCATTGTGTTTTCTGTATCTGTAGGTTTGTTTCTACTTTTTAAATTTATTTTGTTCTTTATATTCCACATATAAGTAAAGTCATACAGTATTTGTCTTTCTAAGTCTGACTTACTTCATTTAGCATAATATCCTCTAGGTACATCCATGCTGTTGCAAAAATTAGATGTCCACCCTTGCTAGTGTGGCTCAATTGATTGAGTGCTGCCCTATGAACTGAAAGGTCACCAGTTTGACTTCCAGTCATGGCACATGCCTGGGTTGTGGGCCAGGTCCCAGTTAGGGGTGTGCAAGAGGCAACTGATGGATGTTTCTCTCTCTTCCCCCTCCCTTCCCCTCTCTCTAAAAATAAATACATAAAATCTTTTAAAAAGGTAAAATGTCTTTTTTTTTTTACAGCCTAGCAATATTCCATTGTATATATGTACCACTACTTTTGTATCCAGTCATTATTGATGGACACTTGGGTTGCTTTCATATCTTGCCTATTGTAAATAACACTGGAAAGAACATGGACATGCATATATTTTTTCTAGTTTGTTAAACAATTTTTAAAACATTTATCTTTTTATTTTTTAAATATTTTTATTTAGTATTTTCAGAGAGGGGAAGAGAGAGACAGAGAAGGAGAGAACACCCATGTATGGCTGCCTTTCACCTGCCTCCAGCCACAGACCTGGCTGGAGACCTGGATTGCAACGTGGTTATATGCCCTGGCTGGGGAATCAAACCAACGACCTTTGGGTTCATTGAACTTTTTATCAATGTTTTATTGTTTATGCTATTACAGTTGTCTGAATTTTCCCCTCTTTCCTCCCTCATCCAGCCCACCCCCAACTTCCATAGTCAATCCCCACACCGTTGTCCATATCCGTGGGTCCTTCCTATATAATGTCTGTCCAAAAAATATTCTGCCATGTAATATAAAAAATAGAGGCATTTATAGAAGAAGATACAAGATACAAGAAACACTGTACATAGGACAATGATTCTTTAGTCCCCTTCAAAGTAGGTACCTTGGGACCTCACACAGTTCTTCCAATGGCCATCAGCTACCCCATTGTATTTTTCTGAATTTCATTGATGGTCTGAAATATCTTCCCTTTCAAAGGTGATTTTAGTTTTGAGAAAAGCCAGAAGTCTCAGGGTGCCAAATCTGGGCTGTAGGCAGAGCTGAGTCATCTGTGTGATTTGATGTTTCACAAAACAAAACAAAAAGAAAACCCAAAACTCTGCACAAGATGTAATGCCTGAGCAGGCACATTGTCGTGATGAAGGTACCAATCACTAGTTGTCCATGGCTGCTGCAGCCTTTGGAATCATCTGAATAGCTTCTGCAGAGGAATATTCAAGCTATTAACACAAATTTTGATGCAGATTCATTGCTCGACTCATTCAGTCATTTTGAATGCAATGGTCACAGAGTACATTCGATCACTCAATGATGTCTACCACCCCCACTGACTAGCACAGTGAAGTCATCACTGTTGATGCATGCACTTTCCAGTTCACTCTCCTTATTACATCATGTCGCACAAACCATTTTTGTTATATTGTACTTTTTCCAGACAAACTTTGTACGTTCTTTTGGGTTTCTTCAGATATATACACGGAAATGCAACTGCTGAGTTACAAGGCAGTTTCATTTTTAATTTTTGAGGTATCGCCATACTATTTTTCACAGGGCTTACACCACTGTGCATTCCCACAAATGATGCATAAGGGTTCCCTTTTCTCCATATCCTTGTTAACACTTGATGTTTGTTAATTTATTGATGATAGGTATTCTGACAGGTGTTATATCCTTCATAGTTTGAGGAGGATAAGTGTAAATTCTTCTTTCAATGTTCAGTAAAAATTCACTTGTGAAATCTATTGGTCAAGGACATTTGTTTGTTGGAAGATTTTTAAAAATTACGATTTTAATTTTGTTGATTATAATTGGTCTGATCAAATATTGTTTCTCCCCATTTTGGCTGCTCCTCTGTTTGTTCCTATGTGTTCAGTAGATACTCTATTCCTCTCAGTTCTCATAGGGTAGACTTATATAGTAGCTGTTCTGTGGGTCTCAGGGGCAGTTACTTAGATTACCTGAGCTGAGTGGTTTAGGAGTGTCCCTTGCATGGATATGTGATCTCTCCCACCTGTTGTATTTCAGTGTTGATTGCTGTTGACCTGAGTGTGTGGGGCTGACCTGCAGGCTGGCTGGCTGGCTTTGAGGATTGACCCCAACCACAGTGTATGAGCTGCTGACCCTATATGGCTGCTGACCTTGTAAGGCAGAACTTACATCCGCAGGTTCTGGTGCATGATGAGATGTTTGGGGTATGCCACTTGTGGAGCTAATCAGGCCATGTTCTGATGTAGTGTGAAGCTAGCCACCAATGTGTTGGTTCTGAGGCCTCTCAGGAGGGACCTCCAGTGCATGTCAGTTTTAGACACTGTCCGTAGCTGATCCTGGACTACCTATTAGGAGCTGGACTACCTATTGGTAGCTGCCCTTACAGGGCCTGGTTCTCATTGGAGGCACCAGGATATGCAACAAAGCTAGCTGACACCAGTACTGAGCCTGGGGCAGGTCAGCAAAAGTACCAAGACATTCCAAAACTCATCACTGCCTGCTGGATTCCTGCTAGACTCAGCCTCTAGAAGAGCTTCTGGTAGTGCATGAGTTGCATGAGGCAGACTCTCAGTGAGTTACCAAGCAGCAGGGAGTATTTCATACAGATTCAAATCAGGCACCAGTGCTGGATCTGAAACCACTCAGCAAAAGTCTCAGAGTATGCCAAGGCCAGCTCCTATCTTCCTAACACCTGCAGACCTTTGCTGTGTGGCAGGCCCTAGGGAGTAGGCAGAGTGGAGCTAGTACCTCTACTCAGACTGATGTTGTGGGATTACGAAGAACAAACATAGGAACAGTGGTCCCTTCTTGTGTGGGGGCAAAAATGGCCCTCATTCAAAAGCCACACAACTTAGTCTCTCCCTGTGTGTCTCTGGCACTCCCTGAGTTTGCTTCAACTTCCTTGAGAGTTTTTCAAGAAAGACTGTGATGTAGATTCAGATTGGAGGCTGCAAGCAGATCTTTACACTGGGAATGACCTTGGATGGGCAGGGACTCAAGTACTTGGTGGAAGGTGAGAGGGACCTAGTGCATCTCTCCTGGTTAATGCCATATGGAGGGGTATGCTCCACCCAGGAAAGATGACATCCATGGGCAGTATAAAAGAGACCCAGCACAGGGACACTGATGGCATCCCTCTAGCCCTTCCCTCAAAGCCACTCAACTTCATCACTCCCTATATTGACTCTGGTCCCCTCTGAGCCACTGACCCTTCTATAGACCCCAGGATGAGTTCCTGCAAGTGAAATTTTGTGCACTTGTCCTTTAAGGGGATGCTTAGGTTTCCTGCAGTTTTCCATCTCACCCTGGGGGAATGGGATCCCAATTATTTTCACAGTTAGATACTATGTGGTCTCTTCTTCCCAACTCTGGTACTCTGGGCTAGTGAGCCCAGCATGGGTTTAAGGTCCCTTACTCCTCTGAGGGGACCCCTTCAACTGAGATATCCATTTGGATTCTACACTGCTACAGGTGAGTATTGGGTTGCCCTTTTTGGGACTCCGTCCTTCGTACCGGTCTTGACATGACTTCTTCTATATATACATAGTTATGGCTTCTGTTCAACTAGTCTTCAGATGGATATTCAGGTTGACTATTCTGTTGTTTAGCTGTAATTTTGATGTGGTCCTGGGAGAAGGTAACTGTAACATCCATCTACTCTGCTGTCATCTTCAATCTCCCAGATGACTTTTTAAACTTAGATTTGTGGCTACATGAATCTCCAACTTCACAATAACCAAAGAAAGCCAGATCAGTTTTGTTCTCTTCTCTGGGAGATCAGGGTGTAAACAAATATCCAGAGTGTATCATCAGATATAGACATAGCCACTGAAAACCATGTCAACCAGCCATGTAGCAGGGGAATTATAGCTTACTTAGTGCATAAGACAGAACACATTCTCCTTCTCTCAGGGTCTAGATACTTACTCTGAAGATCTCATCATATAGTGGATTGACAGTGTCCCGCTTAATGCTGGTTTTTCTTTTTCCTTGCCGGGACTTGTCAGGCAGCAGATAAGTCTTCACATATCTAAAAACCCAGGAGGATACTGAGTAATTCACCATCTTTTCTCAACCCATTCTTCACTTCCCTGCTCTTCATGCACATATGCCATGAGGAAATTAAAATGTCACATCAAGCCCTCATAGACATGCCAGCCATTCTTACACTTTCCCAGTCCTGGTTCTTTTCCCACATCTCCCCTAACTACCCTCAACCATAAATCCTTATCTTCCCAGGAAGTAATAACCTCAGTTCAAGAGTTCCCCAATAGATGCCAAGGTCTGAGTTGTCATCTCAGGGCATCAGTCAGGTTCTAGGAACACTCACGGATTAGAGCGCTTCTTGGCTTCATCAGCATAAGCCAGCTGGTTGCATTCCTTCACGTGGATGATCAGAGTCTGTGTTTGTTGCTCATACTTCAGGGAAAAGGCAATCTTGCCAGTCACAGAGATGTTCCCAAAATCACCAGCTTCACTATAGATGCTCATCGTGCTGCCTATTGTACTCTGAAGATAAAGCACCCACAAACATCTGGTGAAGGCATACTCCCCTGCTCACATGGCTCTCATCTTTCCTCATGGTAAAACCACCACTGATTTTAACAAGTTTCAAAAGTCCCTACAACAAGCCAGTACTACCAACAATCTTGTATTGCACTCTGAGTGTAAAAGACATCTAGAGGTACTCTCAAAATTGTTCAGGTTAATAAATGAGCTCATGGCTCACACAGGCTCTTAGCTTCTCCCCATCTTTTTAGACATTTACTTGACCTGCCCTAGAGGATGGGCCAAGTATAGAGATAAGGTGGACCTAAGTCTATCTTTGGTATATGTTATACGAGTACATGCTAAAACATTGGCTAGAAGGAAAGTTACTAATTAAACAAAATGCCTTAATTATCTATGAGTTTCTTTTATCTACCTTAGTCCTTATTAAGGCTTACAAAAAGAAGTGAATGAGTCAGAATTGGGGAGAAAACCCCTCCAGAGGTAAAAAGACATTTTCCTCTCAGGTAGTGATGAGCTCTGCAAGCCTGCTATTCTTTTCCTATGTACCAGCAGAAACAAATTCTAATCATCCTGGTTCCTGATTCTTGTTTCTCTTAAATAACAATCTTTATATTTATGATGTAACTAGGCCCTGGTTTTTAAATGTTCCTTTAACTTCATGATTCTGATTGTTACTGTTACTCATTAATCATACTGTGATGCCAATTAATCCTGCCATGGTCCTGATGACAGTCACTACCCTTGAATATGAGATTTGAGTTGGGCTCTGATAAAGAAATCTGATTTTGCTCATTTCCTAGCTTGAGTAACTCTTTAGGGGAGAATTTAACAGGTTACTGTTGACAAAGCTGTGATGAAGCATGTCTCTAGCCCTAATTCTTATTCAACACAAGAATCTCTAGGGCAGAGGCTGAGGAAGTCACCCTGCTGTGCTGTGTGTAAATTGAGGACAGGAACAAATGCATCCAGGTTACCTGGAAAGAGTGATTAGAATGATCCAAGTCTTAGTTCTACTTTCTTTCTGGTATCCTAACATGCAGATAGCCAAAGAACTAATATAACTTACCATGGAGGAGCCACTTTGCAGGCTGCTTCTGGCTAGTTTCTGGCGATGCAACTTCACCAGGTGGTCAATGTCTTCTTCTTCTTCCTCTTCCTAAAGCAAATAAATACAGATTCAGAATCAATAAAAATAAGAAATAGCACAAAGACTAATATCCTTCCTTTAGTGGGAGCCATAACTGTTCTAAGGTATCATGTGAATATGTATGCACATACCATTATTTTTATGTCCTCTCATTTCAGGCTTACAAACTATATTCCAACCATCTTTCTCAAGTATCAAAGAATAAGATTAAGAATATCTTTCACATTGCACTTCCCTAACTCACACATCTGTTTAAAATTTAATCAAAATAGGTATTTATTTGAGCACCAAAGCATATATCAAGTAATGTATTAGAAGATAAAAGAGACAGAGAAGACAGTCTTTTTCTTTAAGTAATTCTTCTACCAGATTTACTTTAGTAATTTAGGAAAATAAAGATCCAGGTTGTGTTTCCCTAAAGAGTCCAACAGGTTGGTTCATATCATCAGGTACTAAAGTCAATTCTAGATATATAAAATTTCACATAGTGACCAAGTGAAATACAAAGGTACTTACCATATCCATACTGAGGCCAGGGACAGATTTGCTTCTGTCTCCCAAGGAGCCACTTTCATGCCCCACATCTTCTGGGCGAAGATCAATCACAGATTTAGTATATTCTGAGTAAAAGACCAAAATCTCAAATCAAAAAAGACCTACTATTTTCCACACCAAGAATCCATCAAGGGTACTCAGAACTTCAGTATCAAAAATCCATTAAGAGAAAATAACTACCTGAAGGCCTGAGGATTTTTCTGGTGTTCTTCTTGAAGATCATTTCACCCTCATCAACAGATACTACATTTTGACCACCAGGCAGAGCTTCCTAAGAAGGAATGGGACAGGAAATAGAAAAAGGCAGTTGGATAATTGAAAGTATATAGTAGGAACAGATTGCCTCAAAAAGAATAAGGCTCAGGGAATTGATCCAAGATGGTGGACTTGTGGAAGTTACACTCAGGACCACATTAACATTACAGCTAAATTATAAAACAATCAACCTGGATAACCATCTGAAGACCAGCTGAAGAGATGTCTTACAGCTAATGATATACAGGGTGCACGTGATACATTGGCAATAACTTTGTATCACCTTATTCCACGTGCTTATTAATTTTGAAAAACTATGTTTCTAAGGTTATGATTTAACATCATTGTTTCAGATATAAAGTATTAAGTTCTGAGAGCAACTGTCATGTTGAAGGAATATGATGTTAGAGCAACCATAGTTTCTGGACTTTGTGCAGGGTGAACTGCTAAGGAAATTGCAGACTTCAATAACATCCCTTTAGCTACAGTATACAACATGAAGAAGGTGTATGATGCTGATCTTGATGTCACCACACCAACAACGAAAATGCATAAGGTACACAAGGACTGTACAAGTCCAGATATTGTACGCAGAATCCAGGAGATCATCAATGAAGATCCAGGATGTTTACCTTGACATCTTGAGAGAAGTAGTTGTACCATGGATGAAGCAAGTTGCAAATATATGTCATTTTATCTTCCAACAAGATGGTGCACCAGCACAGAACGCCAAAAAGGTGCAAGAATATCTCAGTGTCAATGTTCCTGAATTCTGGTCAAAGGAAATCTGGCCACCTAGTTCACCAGATGCAAATTCTTTAGACTATTATGTATGTAGCATTTGTGAGACAGAAGTTAATAAACAACCTCATTCCAATAAAGAGGCTGTTAAAGCTAAGATTGAAAACATTATGATGTTCATGGATAAAGAAAAGTTAATGAAAGCATGCTCAAGATTCTGAAGTTGAATAAAGTCTATTATTGCAGTAAATTGAGACTTTTTTTGAATAATTTAAGAAATAATGATTTTCTATATTTACATATAAGAATAAATTTAGCCCTGGCTGGTAGCATAGTGGTTAAAAGCGCCGGCCTGCGAA